>CM053584.1:392971538-393003134 GCA_028627135.1 Pseudochirops cupreus | reverse complement strand
TGGTGTGTGAGTGTGTGTGTGTGCATGTGCATTTGTGTGTGTGCGTGTGTGTGAGTGAGTGTGTGTGCACGCATGGTGTGTGAGTGAATGTGTGTGAGTGTGTGTGTGTATGTGTGTGGGGTGTGTGTGTGAGTGTGTGTGTGTATGGTGTGTGAGTGTGTGTGGTATATTTATGAGTGTGTGTGTGTGCGTGTGTGTGAGTGTGTGCGCGCGCATGGTGTGTGAGTGAATGTGTGTGAGTGTGTGTGTATGTGTGTGTATGGTGCGTGAGTGAGTGTGTGTGTATGTTCATTTGTATGTGTGCATGTGTGTGAGTGTGTGTGCACGCATGGTGTGTGAATGAATGTGTGTGAGTGTGTGTGTATGTGTGTGGTGTGTGTGTGTGTGTATGGTGTGTGTGTGTGTGGTATATGTATGAGTGTGTGTGTGCGTGTGTGTGAGTGAGTGTGTGTGTGTGCATGGTGTGTGAGTGAATGTGTGTGTATGTGTGTGTGGGGTGTGTGAGTGTGTGTGTGTGTGTGCATTTGTGTGTGTGTGTGTGCATTTGTGTGTGTGAGTGGGTGTGTGTATGGTGTGTGAGTGTGTGTGCGTGTGTATGCGTGTGCGTGTGTGCGCGCGTGTGCGTGCGTGCGTGTGTGTGTGTGTGTGTGTGTGTGTGTGTGTGTGTGTGTGTAGTTTCTAATCACTAAATCTGATCATTAGAGTTACCCAAAAGTAGGCTGAGCCCTCTCGTTCCTTCCTGGAGGTTGGGAAGCAGTGGTTGGATGACCACCCCAGTGCACTGTAGGGGGATCCTTATTTGGCCATGAGCTCTACTCTATGAGGGATTACGGAATCCCCTGCCCCCTTTACATATTATCATGCACTCCCAGAACTCCATCCCCTCACATGTGGCTGGTTCTAGTGCAGCAGCTGGATGAGGCTCAGGAAGGCTGTGGGTGGGCATGAGGATACCATCAGGATAAGGCGCCACACTCTGGACCAACAAGCCTTGGCCGTCGAGGGGCTTTGCCTAAGCCCGGGGCTAATGCAGACTGGAATATGCTTGCAAACTTGTTCTCCATTTCTGTTTCCTTCATATTCAGGCCAGGTTCTATGGTTTCAGGGATCTGATATAGCAAGTTCCATGTGTTGCTGTCCTTGCCAGCTGGTCCATTAGATTGGATGACAAGGGTAAAATGGTGGGTGCTACATGGTATTGGTACTCAGGGTTCGGTAGCCTTGAGGGAGCCTTGGGTCCCACCCTGAGTGTTTAATGAGCAGCACTATGGCTCCACCATGGGAGATGGGACCCCGGATGGTACCTTGTGGGTTCTTTCCCATGACACAGGGAGCAAAGGTATAGAAGGAATCATCCCAGTCACGTGGGGCAGAAAAGGAAGTACTCTTGATCTAGCATGAGCAGAGAGCCTGAGCATTGTACCAATGTCAGTGAAATATGCAGACCCCCAGAAGGCCTTCAGCGAGTTACTTCTATTCTGGGGGATCCTGAGGGGCATAGATGATATGTCACAAGATAAGAAGGAATGGACAAGCCACAGACTGAATGAGTGGAATGTGTGCCCACATGGATGAAGTCCATAGAACTGGAAATGTGTCAGAGAGGGGCAAGCTGGGAGAAATCTCGAGGCATTGAGAGGCTGGAGAGAGCATGAGGATCTCTGCTAAGTCCTGAATAGAAGAGAACTGAATCTGGGGTGGAAAAGGAGTAGGATTTTGGCAATTTGGAGAGGGGGAGAGTTTGAAGACTGGGAGACAGTGGCCATAATCCAGGTCCCAGGCACCAGACCCTGAACTACTTGACGAAGAAATGGAAAGAACATCTCTGAGAAACATCCACCATAGAAAAAGAGCTTTGGGGCTGCAATAGACCTTGGAGGTTATCTCTCTCTTCCAATCCTCTCATCCGACAGAAGGGCAGATTCAATCCCATGAAGGAAAGGCTGCATGTCCAAGGAAACACAGCAGCAGCAGCAGAAAATGAGAGAGGAAGAATATGAATGAATGTTTGGCATCAGCTCCTCTGAACCCAGATCCAGTCCACTTTCCCACTGCTCCACATCCTTGGCCCCATGATCCAGGAATGGAAGTGACTGAACGGTCATGAGAGGCAAAGGAAAGAGAAGGAAGGGATACAGGCTGAGCTCCCAGGAGATTAGGAGCTCTGCAGTCTCATCGCCAGCAAGAATCACCATAAATATCGATCTGCTCAGATGGCCCCTACCCCCCATCAAGGTCTGTGATCTGATGGCTGTCTTAACCACTGCTCCTCATAGCTCTAAGCTGAACACCTGCCCTGCAACCTTTCCCATCCCAAGTTCTCTTCTAGATCTCCAGCAAGGTGGGTGCAATGCCCATTTGCTCTAATGCTAATCTTGGGCTTCACCTCCCATGGCCCCAGTTCTATACTTCTACAGACTCTCTATGGCCCAAGTCTTTCCTGTACAGGTGGAATCCCCACCTTTTCTCAGGGTCCTTTCTTTATCTCTATCAGGGAGTCATTTCTGACGTACTATTTGCCCCTAGCTCCAGGCTCTTTTCTCTCTTGATCACTTTGATATCTGCATTTGCACACCTTGGGAACCACTGACAAGAGCAAGAGTTCTAACTTGGAATACATGAATTGAAAAACAAATATTTTGCTTACTGCCTTCTGATGTAATTGGTTTCCTTTGCAATCCTATGTGTGCTGTTTTATGCATTTAAAAACATGATTCTGAGGAGGGGTCCAGGGGCTTCAGCAGGCTTCCAAAGGAGGCCAGGATACACCAAAAGGCAGTCATGGCTATCATCCAAGGTCAGGGCAAAGTTAAGATTGTTGGGCTTATAGAGACATCAGCCAGAACCCTCACCAGTATTAAATATTAGAAGAAGCAACAGCAATTTATGGTTTCAAAAATCATTAAATACAGTTGGAGCTCAACAATGATTAGATTCACACATGAAGGACTTCTTCAAGGAACCATAATGAGTAGTCTCTCTGTTTCTTCTTTGCAAGGGCTAACATGGAGGAGCTTGCTCTAGTCTAGGTGATGTCAAGGTTATCTCGCTGATTTGGAAAGTAACTGAGATTGTATTCTAGGCATAAAATAACTGTGAAGAACAATAGAAACTATGCATATATAACACAAAGAGAAATCATTTATAGGTGAAAATATATACCTATGTAAAATGTTAATGCATGAAATATATATTTTAATACTTGGAATGATTGTGATTCCAACCTGATGCCTAAAATAGAGGTATTATATGTTTTAAATATTACCTTAGACAGAATGAGGTAATTCTATGTAATCATCTGTATATTTTAAAAACACAAGGATTTTTACTACCAATCAGATAATTATCTAATACACTAAAGAATTAACTAATATAATTATGATGGGCCTTAGATATGTTTACATATAAATTAATCTTTTAATAATACAGCTAGGTCCCAACTAGTATAAACAATGAATTCCTTGAAGTGGTCACATTATTTGAATTAGCACTACAGATTTCCATTGAACCGGAACCAATGAGCACATTTTACAAAATTATAACTTCCAATAGTGCAATTTCAAATACATGTAACCACTTCAGGGAATTCATTGCGCATTAATTGGGACCTAGCTCATTATCTGCACTCTACATTTGTTTTGTTTATTCATTCAATTTAAAATGAAATTATGAAAAATGTCCAGAGCTAAGTAAATGAACACAGCATCTTGGACAGAGAGCTGGCCTCAAACTCTGGAATGTCTGGGTTCTGGCAGATATGGACTATGTGACCCTGGACAAGTCAATTGACCTCTCGGTGCTCTGGGCTGCTTTCTAAGACCATAATACTTACAGATCAGGTGTTGATCTGCATTGGTAGAGAGAGTTTTCTCAATTATAGTTCCTTTCATCAGTGAAATCACATTCCAGAATGGTGTACGGTACAGCACACTAGTGCTTCATGTCTGGTGTCTAAGAATAATACAATCTATGCCCTCACAGAATTCACGGTCTAGGAACCAGAGCAAAGTCTTTGCACACTGGGGATATTGAAACTCTAATAACTAAGAAAAGGAAACCAGTCTTATGCTTAGTTTTGATCATAGAACTGAAAAGAACCTTAGAGGCTTCCTAGCACAGCCAGCTCATGTTATGGAGGCTCAGGAGAGGGAATGACTTGCTCTTGGTCACATGGGTTTTATATCTATCTATCTGTCTGTCTATCTATCTGTCTATCTATCTATCTATCTATCTATCTATCATCTATCTATCTATCTATCTATCATCTATCATCTATCTATCATCTATCTATCTATCATCTATCTATCTTTCTATCTATCTATCTATCTATCTATCTATCTATCTATCTATCTATCAATCCACCTACGTATCTATCTTCTATCTTCACACACACATACACCCACAGATGATGCTGGATTTGAACGCATAGACCACGGGCTCCATGAGTCCCAGTTGCATGGATGCCGAAGCTTGCGCTCTTTCCAGAGAACCATGGATTCTGGTAAGGAAATCCAGTACCTGGGAAATTACTATTGAGTCTCATCTAATCCCAGTGTGGAGAGAATAAAGTGTCTATTATCGGTGTATTACAGGTTTTAAGTGGCAAGAAAAAGCTGGTGGGATCTTCTGCTCAATTTTCTTAAAAGTCTCAGATTCCTGGACTTAAGATCCTCCTCTTAATACATTGGCACTCTCTCTACCAGCCATCAAGGCTTTAATTTATATGCAACAGGAATTTTGTTAAATAGAAGAGAGTAAAAGAAAATGTCATATTTTCCAAAGGTCTGGAAGAAGTCAGTGTTGTAAGCTGGAAAATCGTAGAAATGGGGAACACTGTACATGTACAGTGGAGGTCACGCCACTGAAAGACAAACTTTCTGGAGGGGAAATGACTCTAAGTGGGTTTCATGGTAGGCAGGATATGTTACTTCATTTAAAATGCTTCCTGAAGTGACTGGCTCCTGGGAACCTTTTCCTGAGCTGTGGCCCATTGGAGCATCCTCTGGAAAATGCCAAGTGCTACTTTTTGTGTTGGAGGGAAAGACTCTTACATGATCCTCCTTTGTGGGGATTGATTGGCTGGTGCTGAACAAGCACAGCCTGAAGACTAGGGGCAGAAACACGGAAAAGCTCTGGGTGCTGCCCATTATTCTCTGAGAATCCAACACAGTCAGTGCCTTGGGTTAATGTTAGTAATATCCACCTGGGCGGAGGTTGGGGGGTTGGGGGGGGGGGGGGTGTGGCATTCTGTGATCATGTAGTTGTTTTTCAGTGGCTGTTGTGTGGATACATTTAACCTTCTAATGTCACCTGAAACCTCACTGGTACTTGGCAAACCTTCTAGCTGGCATGGCAGAGCTTCAAGACCATCCTGTATTTGCATGAGAATCCCTCCTCCCCCATTCCCATGAGGTGACATCCAGCCTTTACCCTAAGGAAGAAGGAGCTGCGAGAGAAGGATCCAAACATTTGAAGGCCTGTCACATTGAGGAGGGATTTGCTTCATTCGGCTCGGCCCCTAGGGGCAGAACAAGGAGCTATGAGTGTAAATCATACAGAAGTAGGCTGAGGCTGACCAGGAAAACCTTCCCAGTATTTAGTGCTATCCAGAAGTGGTGGAGCCACCTTGGGAGGGCATGGGTTCCCTTTCTCTGGAGGTGAATAAGCCTCCTGAATTCTCAGACAATATTGAGGCTCCATCCCTAGGGAGGATTCATGTTCAGGCACAGGTGATACCAGTTGGCCTCTGGGGGCCTTTTCTACTCTGAGGCTACTGGGATGTAGCCCCTGATCTTATGTGGGTAATATCTCTGAACACTGGTTTCTAGAAAGAGAAGTATCACATAAGCACCTCAAGAAT
The DNA here is from genome assembly GCA_028627135.1 of Pseudochirops cupreus. Lineage (NCBI taxonomy): Eukaryota > Metazoa > Chordata > Mammalia > Diprotodontia > Pseudocheiridae > Pseudochirops > Pseudochirops cupreus. Next base: position 392,997,274 of record CM053584.1, on the reverse strand, counting down.
CAATAAGGTGTGCATGGAGCTTTTCTCCTCCAGAGTGAAACCCCGGACCCATCAAGCCACCTGCTCTCTAGCCTAGAAGAATTTAAGTGGACGCGGACGTCCCCTATGATGGGGCAAACCCTACAGTCAAGTAACCAGGGAGAAATCCAGAGACCTCTAAGAAAGGTTCAAACAACAAAGGTAACGGAATTAGAAACAAGGGGTGCCAAGCTCTGTGAACAAGCCAGCAAACCTGGAGCCTCCCCTCAGCTCAGTCAAATAGAGCAAAAGGAGACCCCTTGCTTTGAGGAACTAGATACAGCAAAACAAAGGAAAACCACACATCTGCCAAGCAGGTGAATCAGATTCCGATTGTAGAAGTGTTCTTGGCTTTGCAGAAGGTCCCACTGAAGCTTTATCACACAGCACAAATGCGCTGCTGTGGCTTCGTAAGCTCATCATGCATGCAGAGACCTGTGTATGTGTACATATACATGGGTATACACACATATGGAGATGTACATGTATATGTGTATACACTTGTAAGCATAAAACTTATCTGGGGTGAAAGGGAGAGGGAGAAACCATTTTGAATGATTGGATTTTGAACCAGAAGGAATCCTTAAGTCTGAACCTCTCATTATTATGGAGGGGAAAAACTGAGAGGCCCAGTGAGTAGCAAGGCCTCGCCCAAGGTCAGTCACACAGGTGGAGAGCACAGGCACAGCCCTGGAGGGGCACGGGGTGGGGGAGGGGGGGGCGTCCCATAGGGGAAGCATGAACCTGGTCTCTCCACTCTAAGGGGTTCTTTCCCCTCTCCCTTCAAGTGACGAGTCGTTAGATTCTTTTGTCTAGTTTTAATTTGTACCACTGGCTTATCCAAAAGAGGAAATCTATGTTACAGAAGCAGCCTGGTGGAAAATGATCCTGGCCACACCAGACACGTGTAGGCACACACATAGACATCCAAAGACACAGGCAGACATCCCTACACACACACACACACACACACACACACACACACACACGTGCACACACCCGCACACACACATGCACACACGTGCACCCGCACACACACGTGTGTGTACACACACACCTTTTTACACTACTGATATTTCAGGTAGAACTTTCTTAAAACAGACCTGAAATCTCCCCCGAATCTCTAGGTAAGTGATATGTTGATAGATTTGAAGTCTCACAGACACATCAAAACATAAATGAAACGAACCTGAAAAGGTGTGTGATGAAAAGGCTGGGTTTGGGGCTATGATTTCAGCTGGATTTCTGGGCTTTTTTGGCCAAAGTCAGGGACATAATTAGCACCTAAGCAGGGCAAGGGAAATGTGCTTGAGTGGCCTCAGGTGTTAATGTCATCCCACCAACAACAAGGGAAACAGCCTCATGAGCAGGAGCCTTGGCAGCTGGAGAAAAGGGGAGCTTTGGTGGTCATTGCTGAAAATAATTATTTATGTGAAGATCATTAATAATATTGGATTCAGGTTAAGCTTTTAAATGTATGTGTTTTTTAAGCACTCCAGGACTTCCTTCCTAAGCACTAAATTACAGCACAAATATGAGCTCGGTGCCTCCCAGGCAGGGCTTTGGAATCAGGGGCCGGATCCCTGTGCCAGCCATAGCCGGCATTGTGGCTTTATCTCTAATGCTTACCTCGGTCCTGTCAGACCCATTGGTAAAATGGCCAGTTCGGGGAATTCCTGAAAATCTGGGCAGTGGATTTAAGTCTCTACTATGGAGATCCTTAAGCATCCCCATTTCTACCTTTGCGGTAAATAGAAGCGGGGTGCCACCGGAGTGTTGGGGGACGTACAGAAGGCAGGCTACCCTCACAGATGGGGTGGTTGCCATAATAACTTGTGTAGCACCTCAAAATTTACAAGCGCTTTGAATGTGAAATCCTCCTCTCCTATCTTGCAGCAGTCTTGTGAGATAAGGAGGGCAAATATTTTAAGCTCATTCTACATATGAAAAAGCCATTTCAGAGAGGGCAAATGACTTGCCCAAAGGCACACAGTATCATGTGAAAGTCAGGCTTGCCCCTCAGTTTTCCACCATGATGGGCAGACTGCTGGGTTTGGAGGGAAGAAGGCCTGACTACACATTTTGCCTCTGGTGAGTGACCTGGGCCAGATCTCTCAATCTCATGCAGCCTCAGTTTGCTCATCTGAAAAGGAGGTCTAATAACATCTCAGTTCTTGAGCTGCTCAGATGTGATGATGGATGTGAAGCACTTTGCACAAGGTGACATTTTGTTTCCACCCCATGCTCTCTAGCCTTTCCCTTCCAACTCAGATTCTATGGCTCCTAAGTGGTGAAGGTAGGATTAGAACTTGCACCCCTTTGTGTATGTTCCTGGGTTCTTTGCACTTCTCTACCCAGGAGTGGAGTGAGGAGAGAACCACCAACTTGGAGGTTTGTGGCTGTGAGGGGGCAGGGTTGGACGTGGGAGAAGCTTGTGAGTTTTTGGGTACAGGGTTGCACTAAGGGTCATATGGTCATCCTTCTTGTGTTGTGCCCAGTGAAGCCACAGTCATTGGATGTGGACAATCAGTTCACTACGTGGGAGACACCTTCTTGAGGTGGTGCTAGGTATTCTTGGGATCAGAGGTGATCTAGTCCAATGTAGTTGGTCATTTTATAGATGAGGAAATTGAGGTAAAAGCATCCAAGGTGGGCTCTCAGCTATACAGTCCATAAGATTGTCCATTTAGGTAGCAGTGGCTTTAAAGGGCTTTTAAATGAGCTCATTGGTGACTCAAAGGCTCTTTCCCCTTGAGAACTGCTTGACTTTGTTCATTTGTTAGAAGGTTTGACTTTTTATTTTTAGTTGAAGGAGGAGATGGGAGGGAGAGAAAACAAATGCTTATTAATTGAAAATTAACAATTAAAAATGAGAAATTGCAGGGTAGAGGTCAATCTACTTTGGTAAGGGAAATTCCTTACTCAGAATTTCCTATATTTCCTATGCTGTTAAAATCACATCTAATCCCTTTCCTCCACGTTCCTTCCTCAAAGAAAGAAAGGAGGGAAGAAAGAAAGGAAGGAATATAAGAAGGAAGAAATGAAGGGAGGAAGGCAGGCAGGCAGTCTGGAAGAAAAGAAGGAAGGAAGGAAGGAAGGAAGGAAGGAAGGAAGGAAGGAATCAGAATGTCAGTCTGAGTACAAATGTGCCAGTCATTTGTGTACTCTGTGGATAGAGCTGGCACTTGGGGAACCTGCTGAGAAGTGTAGGGAAGCAGAAAGGGGTAGAGGAAAGAGTTTGGGCTTCCGGTGAGCTGGGTTCCTGAGGGGTCTTGGAAGGTCACTTGGGAGGTAGAAATGGTGGTGGTTTGGGAGTCAGAGAGATTAGGTACAATCCTGGCTCTGGTTATTATTGCCTGAGGGACATTGGACAGGCCATTTCCCTTCTCTCAGATTGCTGGCCTGGAACGTAAAGGGGTTAGACTAGTTAGGCTCCAAGGTTCATTTGGTCCCTCTGAATCTAGGACCCCATAGCTGCTGTTTTTATATATCCATGTAACCTTGGACAAGTCACTTTCCCTCTTTAGGGCCTTGGTTACCTCACTCATGAGGTGAGGACAATGAAATAAGACAGTAAAACTAGAGCTTCCCTGCTTTGGGACTCAATTTCCTCATCTGTAAAATCAGGAAATTGAGCTAGAAAGCTAGACACAACTTCCAAAGCCATCTACCCTGACCCTTCCTTTTACAGACGAAAAAGGGAGAGTCTCCCAAGCTCCCACAGGTGCTGGGCAGCAGAGATGAGATGGCCTCCACGGTCCCTTTCAGCTCCAAATATACGACCCTGTGATGTGTTCCCAGAAACTGCTTCCAACAGTAGTCAGGAAGGGGGCCTGGCTTTAATGGAGAGACTTCAGAGGGGAGGCAACGAGCAGGAATTGCGATAACTCGAGAGAACACAAGGCCAATCAGATCGAATGCTACGGGTAAGGCCAGACTGAAACCAGACACCCGCTGCTCACGGCATTTGTTTTGTTTTGTTTTGTTTTGTTGGAACGAACTCTTATCGACCATCCACCATCGAAGTATTGCAGACACGAAAAGAGAAAAAAAAATAAGCCACATTGATACGTCCCCCCCGTCTGGAAAGCCATTAAAACACACACACACACACACACACACACACACACACACACACACACACACACACACACACACACACACACACACACACACAGAAATGGAGGGAAGCGAGGGAGAGAGAGAGAGAGAGAGAGAGAGAGAGAGAAGGAGGGAGAGAAGGAAGGAGGGAGAGAAGGAGAGAGAGAAAAGAGAGAGAAGAGAGGGGGTGGATGGGAGGGAGGGAGCGCTTGCAGCTTTTCACTTCTAAAACCCCTCACTTCTCCCAAAGTGCAGAATCCCCACCTTCTCCTTCTGAGTCCTCTCCAAAAACTCCGGGAGCTCTGCAAGAAACTCTGTTAGCAGCTTTGCCTCCATCACCCAGGGCTTTAGAAATCTGGCTAACTCCAATGGTAAATCGCTTTACTGCCTTGCTTTCCACTTGCATTAAAGGAGATGTCCCCGAAAGGCTAAGCTTCCCCTAGCCAAGCATTCCTTCTCCTCCACTGTGGCCATTGTCCTTCCTTCTTGCTTCTTTTTCTGGTTTTTTTTTCCCCTCTCCTGAATATTTTCCTGTTTAATGTCAAGTTAGCCAACTAAGTTCCTTGGAGACTCACAGCTGCAGCTCAGAGCTCGAGTGGATTTTAAATCAACAGAGAATTTTAAAGATGAAAAATGTGGTTAAAAAGGATATGTCTTTAAAAATATAGGCTTTGTCACAATCCTGAGCTCTAGGTACCCTGCAGATCATCTCAAGGATTCAGAATTCCCAAAGGGCAACTTGAACTTGAGAAAGAGACATTTCCCATCCCCCATCCATGTCATAAAATCAAAACAGGATCTGGATTGCCAACAAGAACTCAAAGCACTTTTTAGCTAAGTCAGCAGCGTATTTCTCATTCTACAGATCTGGAATTTGAACTCTAGTGAGGTTGGGGAGCTTTGCCTTGGGGCTATCAACGTTGAGTTGTCCAGTCCTTTGTCTATCATTGGTCTGAAGAAGTCACTGGAAAATCTGGCCCTAGGCCAGCAGGGGAGGTTGGTTGTGAAGCCACCTTTCTCTTGGAAGTACTCCTCCAACACCTGAATCAGAAGGGAGCTGTAGTTTTTTCTTGGTGATGTCTAGCATTAATTGAGAAGTTATTCACACTGTTCTTGAGCTGCAGACACTGGCATAGTACAAACAGGAAAGTGGCCAGGAGATGTGGGCTAAAGTAGAAACAAAGTCCAAGTGAGGGATAAAGAAGGGACGGCCTGCCGCTCCATCCCACAGGAGCCCTCCGTCCCTGCCATGTTGGGTAGATACCTGGAGGCAGATTTAAGGGATGGGAACGTGGATGAGAGTCACCTAGAATGGGTACGTATGGATAGAATGGGTGTAGTCCTCAGCATTGGAGGGAATGTCCAGTTTGTGAGATCACCATTGGCATATTGGAGGAAAAAACAAAACTGTTGCTCAAGTCAACTCAGTGAATGTTTTTTTTTTCAAGTGCCTACTATGTGCAAGGCACTATATAAAGACAAGAATGGCATAGTGCCTGGCCTCAAGGAGTTTACATTCTGTTGACCAGGAATTAGAGTAGTAGTTCTAACCCTTATTATTCAACATATATTGTCTAAGTGTGAACTGGAGAGAAGCCAAGGCATATGGGAAGGGCTGACTATGTGGCTAGCACTGAGCTGAGCCCTGGCTCAGAGATGACTGTAAGAAAGGTAGTCATCGGATTTTAAACTCCTTGACAGCAGGTTTTTACTGGAGTTTTGTGAATAGTCAAGTACTTCATCTTATCTCTGACTGAAGATATTAGTGAGAACCCACATTGAACAATTCTCTAATTAAGACTGGGCAGCTCCAGGGCAGTCAACAACATGGATGAATGAATTCTAGACCAGAAGAAAGGTGAGTCCAGCAGAAAGAGATAAGTTTGGACTCTAGTTCCCTCACTGTGGGTCTCAACACACACAGACACATACAGACATGCCCACACACCCACACACATACACACACTCACACAGACACACACACATACACACAGACGCACACAGACATACCTACACACACACACACACACATCCTCACATGTACACACACTCACACATACACATAGAAACACATACACACACCCGCACCAGACACACACAGAAACACACACAGACACATACACAGACACACAGAAACACACACATACACACATACACACACAGACACACGCAGACACAAACACACCCACATACAGACACACATACACTCACACATACACACACTCACGCAGATACGTATACACAGACATCCAGACACACACAGACATATACACACACAGAAACACATACACACAGACACACACAGAGACACACACAGACACAGACACAAGCACACCCACACACATAGACACACACACATACACACAGACACACACAGACACAGACACACCTACACACAGACACACACTCACACACAGACACACAGAGACACATATACACACAGTCACACAGACACACACACAGCCACACAGCCACACACAGACACAGACATACCCTCACACAGACACACACGCAGACACACACAGACACAGACACAAGCACACCCACACATAGACACACACACACACAGACACACACAGACACAACACACCTTGAGTCACATGCCCTAAAATGTGTTACGTTGTCCTTTTACAAGTCTTTACAAGTGTCTTTACCTCTCTGGGCCTCAGTTTCTCATTTTTGAAACGGGGAAATTTGTTCAGCCAGCCTCTCGGAGGGTTGTGAGAATCCAAGGAGATCCAATACAGGAAAGTCCTTTTAAAAGCATGAAGTTTTAAGCAAATACATTCTACTGGTACTACTGTTGTCCTCAACAGGTGCTAAGCTATCTTGATTCACGAATCCTCAGGCAAAAGTACATTCATTCCTTCACTTAACAAACATTTATTAAATATCTACAATGTGTTGGCCTTTGTGCCAGAGGCGAGGATACAAAGCAAGCAAAACAAAACCTCAGTCCTGTCTCTAAGGAACTTATAGACACTAGAGTGAAACAATGTATCTGTAGCAACCAGAATAGATACAAAGTATCCTAAGGTAGAGAGGGCTCCCCTGGGAGGGGCAAGATCAACTGGAGGCAGGGAGGCTGGGCCATTAAGAGGCCTCCCGAGATAAGTATCAAAGATTGAGGTTGTCAAGGACCGAGAACAGCGTCTCCTCCAACCTCCTCATTTTACAGGTGAATAGCCGAGCCTCAGAGAGTCTCAGAGAGTTCAAGCCACTTGCCCAAGGTCACACAACATAATGTCAGAACTAAGTTTTGAACTCAGGGCCACTCATTCCAGCAGGGCCTCTGTTGTTCCTTTGGCTATGACCAAATATAAAAGATGAAGTCATGTTTCTAAGAACAAGATGGATCCCAGCACATGCTTGGTTGTTGGAAATTGGGGGGGGGGGGGAAACATAATGTAATTGGAGGCCACATTCATGGAAGCTGTCCAAAGGTGGGGCTAGGGCACTGGCTTTCCTTTTTCTCTCAGATTCTGCTGGATGTGGGGCTGAAATTCCTCAGGGCTCTGAACCTGAGGCAGGAGCCCTCCTTTCTGTCCTGGGACAGTCTTGGCCCATGGATGATGAGGAGGATATTCAGTATTCTCCCAAACTGAGAAAGTTCCTCCATCACCACAGACTTCTAGGACTCATTGTTCAGAGGCCCCAGGAAGACCAGGTTCTCTCATGTCAGCATCCTTCTCGCCTCTGTCCCCAGCCCTGCCTTGGCTGTGGCACTGGGGGGCCACTTCAGCTGGCACTCCCCAGGCTGCCCCACCAGGCACCTAATCTTGCTTGCCTGGGTTCTGCAGACTCTGGCCACTGCTAGAAGACTTCTTTCCTGGAGGTTCTCAAAGAGAATTTGGTGCCCTATGCTCGTTTTCACAAACTGGTGAATTAGTAAATCACTTGTAACATAACAAAAGGATTGGCTGCAGGGGTCCTTTCAAAGGGGAATCTCCTTCTAGGGCTCAAGGACCATTAACAGCTTAATAGACTTGTCAGAGAAAGTTAATTCTTAGGGTCCTAGGAAGAGGAGGCCCAGGAGGTCACACAGAATCAAGGAAGGGCTGCTCAGGGCCCAGACACAGGCGATTCTGAGCAAGGGTTATCCCAGAAAACTGACTGCCCAGCCCTGGAGACCCTCACCCACGACCTCCTTTGGAGAGCTCTCTCTCTCTCCTCTCTCTCTCTCTCCCTCTCTCACTCTCTCTCTCCCTCTCTCATTCTCTCTCCCTCTCTCTCTTCCTCTTCCTAGTAAGTGTGTCAAATGTCTGAGACCAGATTTGAACTCAGGTCCTCCTGACTCTAGGGCCGGTGCTCTATTCACTGCACCACCTAGCTGATTCCAAACCAAGTAGATGAAGAATGCTTGTTGCCCAGGGTGTTCATGGCATGGAATTGGACGGATGCTCCAGAGACCTCAACTTTCCAATGTCTTGGACAGATGCTGCAGATGACCATAAGCTGGGGAGCAAGAGAGTGGAGTGACCACCCTCTGAAAAAGTGGAGAGTGCTCTGTATGACTCTCCTCTCCCAGCTTCTCCCTGAAACATCAGTGAAGTTAGGTGACTAAGTCATGGAATGGAACAAATCTGGAGAATTCACTTTGCAGGTCACCCAGTGGGTGACAGAGAGACACATGGTGGGTACCAGTGGGCTACAGCTTCTAACCAATGGCTCAGAGAGGGACAGGGCTGGAGCTGTGATTCAATAGTGTATAGGGCCCTCCCTGGTTAGGAAACACCATCTCTAAGGGCACCTTGCCTACACTTCATTGTCTTAGATAGAGCTGTCTTAAGTAGTGTTTTGTTGTTAAATGACTTGCTCAGAATCATGGTGTTAGAAGCAGGACTTGAACCCAGGCCTTCCTGGCTTCAAACTCATCTCTCTCTCCATTATACCATGTCACCTCTGACTATTTGCATGCAGAAGGTGACAAAAAAGATATCATCCAGGAGGTGGGTGATGTGAAAAAGACAAGCAGAACAAACAGCTGCAAGGAGGGTCCCCAAATGGCCAGGCATCTGGATTGGATGGATTCACATCATGTCAAGACACTGAGAGCAAGACCACCACATTCTGGGTGGACCCTGTAATGTTAATGGGATTCTCTGCCCAATGATAGGCTTCACTTGAAGCCCATTAAGGGAAGCTTGCTTAGGGGAGGCTTGTTCACAGGGAGGCTTTCACATCTTTTGCTAATTTCTAATTAGGCCCTGGTCAGGAGTGTGGTGATGCCCTCAGACCCTGAAGAACTGTATATATACTCCTAGTTGGTATTTTGCTTTGGGGGCTCATTTATGAGAAGGATCTTGTGATTCCCTGGCCGAGATTCTGAGTGACTGTATGTTCATATCTTCCCAACTGCTCAGATATAAAAACTCTCTCAATCTAGTGATATATGTAAAATGTTTAGTTGATTCAGGCAGTCAGAGCCCTGGCTGTTGGTCTTTATTTCTCTGCTTATATTTTCTCTGAAGTTCAGGGTGTTGCTTTTTTCCCTGAACTGGTGAATGTAATTAAAAAAGACTGTTGACCCCTTGACCTGCTATCTTTCCTAGTAAAGCAGATCTAAGAACCTGTGCTAGCAGCCATGTTGGGGATGCCAGTGTGGTTCTTGATACAGACCCCTCTTAAGGGATTGTGGGAGGATATGGACAAGAGTGGCCCAGTGCAATGTGGGATGGGTAGGTTGCCAATTGGATTACCTGGGTGAGAGCCCCTCCCCCCCTCCATGAGATTGGAGACCCAGCTAAGGCTGAATACAAAAAGCAGTGATCTTCTTGAACTGGTATTTTCTGGGTCAGGGCCACGCTGGGTTTGGGCTTTTTTGGTGGTGATCGGCACTTTCTATATAAAGCACATGGTAGAGCTTGATGCTACTGTTTTATTTTTTTTAAGTTATAGTTTTACTTTTTGTAAGTGTATGTTTCCTCTTTTCTAGAAGACCAGCCTCCCTTGGTATAGTTTAATCAACCATTTCTTACTAAGGTCCTCACAAAGATCTTCCTGCCAAAAATCTTGAAAAAGAAAATGGAGAGCTGAGCTGGGCAGGGCTGGGAGCAAGGACTTCCTTGTCTGACCACAAGATGCCATCTGGGGGGCTCAGAGAATGCTTGCCTCTCAATGAAAAATTAATTATGGGAGTCTGCCATTGTTGGGGAGAAACATCATCATTCTGCTCTTCCTCCTTAAGAGACACATTTCACAGTGAAATGGGAAGCTCCCCAGCGCCTGGAAATCATATTAAGGAGGATTGCTCCAGTCCCCATTGTCAGAAGTCTGAAAGCATGGCCAAAAAGCGACCTGCTTATTTACAGGTTGGTCTCCTGGAGAATGACCAAGCCTTGAGCTATACTGCTGGTGTACTCAGGGTGTCGGGGCACTCAGGAAGCCCAGGAGACTGCCATCTTGCTGGTGTCAGAAGGCTTGGGGTTTCATTGTTCTGTTTTTTTTTTTTCCATGACACTCTGGAATTTTCTCTGGCTGCCATCTGATCTCTATGATTTTAGCATATGTTTGAGCAAATGGTATGGACCCAGTGAACACACACATACACACACACACACACACACACACACACACACACCCCTCTACTCTGATATCTAAAAAGAATCATTACATGTATGTCAATAAAGACCTTGAAGATGAGGTCTGGCCAGCCAATGTAGGGGAAAGAGTGTTGGGTTGAAATCAGAGGTCCTATGTCCAAACCCTTTGAACAGATCTCTCTCCCTGTGTGACCCTGGACAAGTCACTTCTCTGGGTTCAGTGTCTCCCTCTGTAAAAAAGGGGCTGCTTTCACAGTCCTTCCAGTTCCACAGAGCTAAATTTCACGTGGGCCAAAGGAATCTCTTCCATGCCGTCCTGGGGAGGATTCTTAGCTGTTTGAAGTTGATGCCAAGCTCCAATCTTGGCTTATTTCCAAACCTTCCAACACTTTGACATTGCATAGACAGGTCAGGGCTAAAGAGTTGTCCTTACGATCCTGCTGCTGGAAGTTCTTTCTAAGGCCCTGTAGATACCTCACTCTCTTCCTTTGCAAAGGAAGCCTATTGGCCTCTCAAAAAGCTGGCTGACCTCTAGACTTTATCATGAAATCTGGCTGGATGAGGGCAGCAGTGAGCAAACCCCAACTCTCAAATGCCTGGCTCTTCTCTTCCCTCTGAGCATAGGCCCAGCAGAATGTCTGTGCCCCAGCTAAGTCAGTGCCAGGAAGGTGAAGGGCCTCAGGTCTGGCATCAGCAGAGGAGGCTACCTCTCTGGTGGCCCTGCCCCAGCCAGGGCTGGGGGGGATGCTAGGTCAGCTCCTGGGGAGCTCAGAGCTTTTCATCGCATTGATTCAGGCAGTCAGACTCAGGGACTCAGTGTCTCAGAATCACAGATCTTCAGAGCTGAGTAAGCCATTAGTAAGCTACCCCCGTTTAGATTCACCAGCCACCAGTGAGGTGCTCTGCCAGAGAGGAGAGTGAACTGGAGTCAGAAGAAGGCAAAGGGTGAGGTGATTGGAGGCTGAGATTTGGAGTCAGAAGCCTCAGTTGCAAATTCTGCCTCCTCCACTCAGGAAAAGAGTTTAGCACCTGGCAGGACCTGGGGGGTGGGGGCAACCAGTTCACAGACTTATATCCCCCAGCAAAGAATGCACTGATTGGTACTTAGTAGGTGTCTAATAAATGCTTGTTGACTGACTGACTACCCCATAGGGTTGCAGTCAGTCTATGATGTGGTAAAGGTATCAGAAGCCCTGAGTTCAAACCCTGCCTCTGCTGCTTTCTGTTTACCCCTTTGAGGTTCCTTTCATCTCTAATGCCGGTATCCCTAACTCTTCACTATGTTAGGAGAACATGGCCACATCCCTGAAGTGGAAAGAGGACTCAGCGTAAAGGTCCTGAGTTCAAATCCTGACTGTGTGACATTGGGTAAGTCACTTACCCTCTCAGCCTCAACCTAGAGAAGTGAGAGGCCTGCCTTATAGCCCTAAATCATCGAGGTTATGACCTTATGCTGTAGACTCTAGGTTCCTGGTTCCTTATTTTCAAAGTGAATTCTACTTCTCCTAGTGCAAATGGTGTTTGGGAATACCTTCATTTTCTCTCTTAAAAGAACAAGTTCTTACCAAAGCTATGATTCCTCATAAAAAGCTAATGGGATCTTGGCCTTCATTAGCAGGCAGAGTAAGTTCCTCTGCCTCAATGGGACCACATCTGAAAACTGTGTCAGTTCAAGGGGCCAGAGTTGGGAAAGGCCACTGAGGCAGTGCAGAGCATCTCGAGGACAACAGTAAAAGGCCTTGATACTGTCCTATGAGGGTCATTCATAGGAGACCTAGCTAAGAGAAAACTGGGGGGAGGAGTGAATGTCAAAAGTGAGCCATCATGATGGCATGCCAGGGAGGAATGGGCTCTGCTCCTCTTGGTCACAGAACTAGGGGCAAATTGGGACCAGCTTGGGGTGGGGAGGGTCAGAGGCACAGATCCAGCTGTGAGATCGGGTGAGATTTCCTAACAATGAGAGTTGACCCAGAGTGCAATAGGCTGCAACAGCAGCTGCCCGCTCCTCCAGGTCTTGAAGCCCAATCTACACCACCATGGTGAGAGGATTGTGGTTTGGGGCCCCTTGGATGAGGTGCCTCTGAGGTCTCTGCCCAGTCTGATATCAGAGAGGAAGATGGAAGCACAGCTACCAGAAGAGAGAGAATGAGGCATTTTCCCTCCCACTAGGGGGTCTGAGGCCATGGCCCAGGCCAAGCCCTAGGAGTGACTCCAGGCTGATTCTTGAGAAAGGGAAGCTCTGGTCTTTATTAGTTGTTTGATCTTTTGCCAATTTCTTAACTTCTCTGTACATAATTTTCCTCCTCTCTTACATTAATGTACTCGACAGTCTTTTTTTTTTTAAGTTCTAAACCTTTGAATATGAACCTCGATAATATTCTAGGAAGCTCTTCACTAACTCCAGCTGCTACCTTGGACACACTTGTAGTAATGGGAAATTCATCGGAGCTCGGAAGGCCGTGCGATTACCCAACGGTTTGTGTGACAGCCTGATCTTTAACCAACATGATTTTATCATTATTTTCTGTTTTTCTATCATCTTTGCTTCTGAATGAACCCTCCCTCCTTCCCTTATGACGTGGTCAGCCATATTTTTACACTTAGAATCTGAACAGGACTAACATAGAATGGAAGCAAAGAGGACATGTGAGTTATCTGGCTAAACAACGCAATTTTAAAATCTTAAAACCAGTGATGGAGAATGGATTTTAGGGTGGTCTGTATGATTTTCTGTTTTCATTTGTGGATTTTAATATTTGTTTTATTCACTGTGATGATATGTAGAGTCTACTTTAAAGAATTTAAATGGAAGAAAAGGGAGCTGATGAAGAAGACTAACATCAACTGGAGCAGATACTCAAAATAGGTGAGGGGATGACTGAGCAGTAAGGGCAAATGGGGGGCACTTGAGTGGGCCAAGAGTAAACACTCTCAGTCCATTTGTGCTTTTTAAATTGAATGGCATTGAACTGGAAATAGAGTTGTACTAACAGCAGGGGACATTGGGAGAGTCTGGTCTCTGGCTCAGGCAGCCCCCAGTTCTCTTTGCCTTTCCCAGTTTGGTCTCTGGGGAAAAAAGCATCCGAGGCCTGAAGCTACCCCTCTTCCCCCAACCTCCACTCCCCGAAAGAGTGACTTAAGGCCAGGAGAATTTGCTGGGCCGGATCTGTGGGGAGAGCATGAGCCTTGTGGAGGAGATGAAGTCAAGGCCATTTCCTGGGCCCCCATTGGATCTTAAACCTCGTGTTTTCTGGAAACCAACCCGTTTCAAAACAGGATTGAAACTGCCTCACCTCTCCATCCCCTCCCCAAACCCCAACCACTAAACCTTGCTTTTACCAGGCAAGAGCTGAGCAGCCAGGGTCCCTGGCCAACCACTGGCTGACACATACACCAGTAAAGTGGCGTCATGTGGAGCCTACAGGAGTGAAACCTGGGAAGCCATTTATTGCCCTATTGGGCCCACCTGAGAGTGTGGAAGGCCCTTCTTTAGCTACAGGGACGTTTTTTTACTCCTACCACGTTGGGGAGACAACATAGAGTAGTGGGAGGAGCGAGTCCACTGGGAACCCTTCCCAACTGTGACCCTGGACAAGTCACTTCTCCCCAAGCTTCTGGCTCCTTTTCTGGAAAGTGAGGCCTCTAGGGCCTCTTCAGGTATGGGGATCACAGTCCACTGTCTCAGATTGCAACCTGCGTGTTTCAAAGCTCCTACATGCCAGAGGTGGGTTTTGAACACAGTCTGTCCTGACTGCAAGCCCAGCAAGCACATTTCCTTCTTTTACACAGCTGCCTCAGTTTATCGAGAATGCTCCAAGAATGTGCATAATAATACGGGGCCGAGAATACTGGCTCTGAAGTAAGATGCCCTGACTTTACTCCCCACCCCACAAGGTGCTTCCTACCAGCATGACCTTGGGCAAGTCCATTCCCCTTTCTGTGCCTCAGTTTTCCCTTCCATAAAAAGAATGGATTGGATGAGATGGCCTTTCTGAACCCTTCCAGCTCGCCATCTATGACCCTCTGATCTCCCTGGGCCTTATCTTATCTTATTCATCTATAAGACAAGGCCATTGAACTGGAGGATCTGCGAGATCCTGCCAGCTCTCCCTCCAAATCGAGCCTTGGAATGCCCAGAAAAAGGAACTCAAACCCATACCATATGTTCCTTTTGGAACCTTGGTTCAAGCCCTCTGTGAAAGTGTACACACACACACACACACACACACACACACACACCACACACACACACACACACTCATTCACACACATTCACACATTCACAATCACGCACACTCACAATCACTCACATTCACACTCATACAAACATTCATACACACAGCGTCACAGTCCTTTGTGATCTGAACCCAGGGCTCGGCAGCCACAGGCTGGCTCCCAATGACTATGCCAGGCTGCCTCTTGGGGCAGGGAAGTATGCTCATGAATATCACGCTATCCTTGACCTTTGCTGCTCACAGCTTGTCAGGGGAGGGGGGGGAGGGCACATAAGACAGGGACAAAGATTGCATTGCCAGGCAGAAGAAATCAAAGGTGGGAGTGGGGGAGGAGAGATGAGAACAAAGGCATCTGAGAGTGACAAAAGAAAAAGCCCCCAGAGTCTGGATTGTGCAGGACTCCCCCACCCTGCCTCTACCCAGTCTGCCCTTTGGATTTGGAGGAATTAGCTTGGAGCAGTTCTCTGGCTGCTGCCACAGGGGAATCCTCCACATCGATGCATTGGCACAGCAGGCCTGTGGGAGGCACATGGGGCTGTAGGTGCTCAGTGTGTTTTCTCTATCATTGTGCTCCTAAGGGCTTAGGAAAACCCTTAGTGACCTAGGATGAGTCATTTCCTACCTCTGGGTCGGTGTCCATCCCACAAGGTAAGCTGACCCCGATAGTTCACTCAGGCAGGTTCCTTCTAGCACTGGCCTCTGTGACCTGAGTGAAGGAGGGGCACCCACCTTCCTATTGACTATGTGGCTGGCCGTGTACACAGGGTTTTCCAACATCTTTGCTGGAAGCCCAGCACTGATGGATCCTGTCAACAAAGCTGTAAGAGCCTTTGGTGTGACACTTTCTGCCCAATTCCTTCTTTCAGTGTCTTTCTTGAGTTTGGAACTGCTTCATGCTGGGTGACAAAGAGTCCCAAAACCCAGATCCCAGCAAGCTTGGCAAGGACTCGAGATTTTCTTGCCTCCCTCTCTTATGTCTTCCTGAGACTACGTCTTTGGAAAAAACCAAACCAAACCAAAGCCCAAAACTTCGACTGTCCAAGACTGACTGTCACACATGAACCACTCCTTGAATTGCGGGCCAAGGGGCTGACCATTCAGCTGACAACACTGGCGGTCACAGTTTACTGGGCAGGCATTGCCTAGGTAACCACTACACAGACACAGCCAGTCAAATGCAAATGGAAGGAAACCAACAAATCAGGACCCTTCATCCCCAAATGCAGATTGTCAGCAAAGCTCCAATCCTCCTTCTGTTACAATTGCAGCCCCTGCCTTAAATGCCGGAAGAGCAGACAAAGCTGGCTGTATACATGGCATGTGCCCAGAGTGTGTCCACAGAGGATTCTCAGTAATCCTGCTTTGTCTTAAGCAAAAGAACTTACTACTCACTGAGGAAGGGCAGTGTGTATTGATCAGCCAACTAACCAATAAGCATTTATTAAGCTCCTACCATGTCAATGAGAAGAATTTATTAAGTACTTGCTATATCAAGCAATAAATCAACAAGCATTTATTAAGCACCTAATATCTATCTTCCTGACATTGTGCTAAGGGCTTGGGATACATCAAAAAAGCAAAAACCTCAAACATTAACTAATTCTGGTTCTTGAAGATATTACATTCTCCTGGGGGGGGTAACATCTAGACAGAGGACACAGAAGGCAAACTTTAGAGGGGGTGACAGAGCATTCGGGAGCACTAAGAAGATGGCATTTGAACTGAAATTAAAGGGAAGATTCTTCCAATTGGAGGGAAAGGGAAAGAGCTTCTCTGGCATCAGGAACAGTGAGGACAAAGGCTGGAGAGGGGAGGTGGTGAATCTGTAGGAATAGTAAAGAGATCAATGTGGCTGTGCCAAGGAGGCATAAAGACTGGAAAGGGAGGAAGGACATATGTGGTGAATGGCTTTGAATGTCAAGCTGAGGACTTGCTGTTGGATCCTGGAGGTAAAGGAGAGCCCACAGTCTATGGAGTGAGGGGAGTGGGTTTTAGCACAATCACTCTGGCCACTTTGTGGAGAATGGATTCACAAGGTTAAAGGGTGAACCTCAGTGCCAGCAAGATGTGGGTTTGAGTCTTACCTCTAACACACATTGGCTGCGTGACCCTGGACAAGTCACTTGAGGTCTAGTGTGCCCAGCTACTCTGAGACTAAAAGTTGTGGGGAATTGCTAATTGGCCTTTACATTTTCATGGGAGGAGTTACCTCAAATGAAGCTCCTTGTGCCAGTGAAATCCCAGGTCTGGACTAGAGTTGCTCAGGGTTTGGAACCTTCTGGTAAAGGTAATACTCATCAGGCAGTTCATATTTCTGAACCTGAGCCCTCCTGCTGTAGGTCAGGAACACTGGAACTTATGTGCCCATAAAGTCAGGGTAATACTCCTGGTGTGGCAGAGCGGAAAGGGAGCTGGAGGGACTTTGAGTCATGGAGTTCTGGGCTGGGGGACCAATCACTTTACTTCTCGGGGCCCCAGTTGCCTCATCTGTAAAATGGGTTCAGTAACAAATGTTTATAGTACATTCCTAAAGAGTTGTTTGGAGGCACAATTGAGATTTGATTTAATTCGACAAGCAATTGTTTAGTACCCAATGTTTGTCAAGCACTCTGCTATATCCTGGGGATACAAAAACAGAAATGGAGCAGTCCCTGCCCGCATGAAGTTTACATGCTATCAGCAGAGATAACATGGGCAGCTAGGTGGCATGGTAGATAGATTGCTGGGTCTCAAGCCAGGAAGACATCTCTCTGCATTAAAATCTGGCTTCAGATACTAGCTGTGTGACCCTGGGCAAGTCACTTCATCTTGTTTGCCTCAGTTTCCTCATCTGTAAGCTGAGCTGGAAAAGGAAATGGTAAAATCACTCCAGTATCTTTGCCAAGAAAATCCTAAATGGAGTCACAGAAAGTTAGACATGACTGAACAGCAACGAAATGTAAGAATCGATCAATAAGAATTGATCACATACCTAGTGGGTGCCAGGCAGGTGCTGGGGCTGCAGAGCCCCGAATGCATCTGTCCTTGCCCTCAAGGACCTGATGTTCTCCTCGATGTGGCCACATAGTTGTGTGTTTTTAAAGAAAGGGTTAAATGGTTGTGAATGATTTGGTCTTCACTTTCATCCTCACCAGTGAAGGTTCCTCAGTGCAAGCCCCTAATGAACACTTGCTGATCCTCCAATCTGGTCCAGGTCAAGGGATGTGAATGAAACAAGGATCACGTGCTTCGGGCTCCAGTTTGGACCTGACAATGTGACAGAGGCTTCTGTCACCTCCAGAAAGCTCAACTCTTTCAGTCACTCTGCAATCATGAGCTATTTTAAGCTTCCCTTACAAGAACTATGTAAAGGAAGCCTGCTATTAGGCTGTTTGAAAGGGGGAAAGGGAGGTTTACATTTAGTGTCAGAGGTGGGATCTGAACCCAGGTCTCTGCCAGGACTCTCGCCCTATCCATAGACCTAATCTGTTGACAGCACCTCTGAGGTAGCACCCCAAAGCGGACAGAGTGAGGCCATCTCTCTCTGGTGAGTTCTAACTCTGGAGCTCGATAGTGACCCAGCCTATTAGCGTCTGTGGGAGAAATGCTGGGCTGCAGGGTTGGTTGATCCCAGCACAGACACTCAGATGAACGCCTATATTGCTAGACCAGTAGAAAGGGTACCAGGGCCATCTCCTGCTGCTCCCTCCACCCCCCCCAGGATGCTAAGTCTTTCTGTCCTTTACTCTGGCCAGGAAATGTCCTTGTGGAGGCTTCTCTCAAGCTTGAGTTCTTAGCCTTGATGCCCCAAGGGGAGGCAGAGAGGCCAGACTGACCCTAGAGCAGAGACAAAGTTACAGACCAGTAATGGGATCTGCCAGTGTGAACATGTCTAAAGCATGGTGTCAACTGCGTCACACCCAGATCGGAACAGATTGGAAGGCCAACAGGGCCGGTCCTTATGCCAACTCTCATTCTTCCCCTCATCATGCTAATGGACTTTCCTTCTGTGGGATACCTCAGATGCCAGGTACAGTCACAGTCTCTGGGTGGGAGCATGCTCTACAGAGAGCACAGACCAACAGAAGTATAAGAACTTTGTATCCATAAGGTGCCATTTAAAGGATGGGCTGTTAGTGGAATAGGCCCAAAGGCCTGGCTGAAGGCTGCATTTTGACTTTGGACGGTTTCTGGTTAAAGCCCAGAAAAGAGCCAGGACTCCAGAAACCCAGTGGTAGATGAGACCTCAGCAGCCTCAACATCCAACCTGCATCTGCCCAAGATGCCCTCTGGCCTACACCCTCTCTGGCTGGTGTTCACTCAGTCTCAGGGTGGAGAGTTGCAGTGACAGGGGCCTCTCCCCCTCCAATGATAGCCCATTTAACTTGGGGATGGCCTTCTTTGTTAGAACCTTGGCCTACATCAGTCCTTTTGAGAATTCTAGCTCTTGGGCTGAGTGTTGCCTTCTGGGTCCAAGAGGAACAAGGCTAACCTTCTGAAATGCCTCAGCTTTCAAAGAGCAGAGACCCTTAAGGAGTATGCTTGCCAGCTTCAGGGAGGCGGGGGTGGGGCTTAGTGCCTTTTTCATAGCAAAACCTTGTACACCAATTACAGACCTTAGGCCAATATCCTCTCTGAGCTCTAGGCTGGAAGCTGTTTCGAGCTAACCACACCCATTTGGCTCAGGCCAGCCTCCCTCCCCCCACTTCTGTTTCTTCTTTCCTGACCTGTACTGAATATAAGCACTCTCCAAAGTCAGAATAAAGTTGGAAAATTCGTGTTGCTGGAGAAACACATTTGAGTCTAAAGCAAGAATTCCCTTTGGTCTTCTCATTTTGAATTCCTTATTACGGGAATTCTCCTCAGAAATGAGACATTTGCATGTCCATACACATACATGTATAAATGCATGTCTCTACATACTCCACATGTATAGATATACACATATGTATATGCATATATTGTATGCAGAAGAAGTGAGTTGGTCAGAGGCTCCACACTGATAGCAGTTAGATGCAGCCAAAGTCCCATCATGCCGTTCCAGGGACAGGATGACGCCCTTGGACATATGCTGCCATTATCACCACCATCCACTGCTGGATTTTACTTCCGAGGGGCTGGGTTCAAATTCCATCTCTGATACTTATTACCTGAGTGACCTTGGACAAGTCATTTCCAGGGGCCTCAGCTTGCTCATCTATGAAATGAGGGAGGTGGGATTAGTTTCTTTTAGCTCTATTTGATGCTGTGATTCAGGCCTCAGTTTCCCCATCTATAAAACAAAGGGCCTCGATTTGATGTCCTCTGAGGTCCTACTCTTGACCCACGATCTTCACCATTCCATGAACATGGAGTGTGTATGCTGACCTGTGTTCTTTGCTTTCTCCCACTGGCAAATATCCCATCATCTCTTCCCTACTTCTGTATATCCTATCTCCAAGGCTGAGCTGAAGCCTAATTTCTCCCCGAAGCCTTCTTAGAATCCTCCCCCCTTCTCTATGACCCCCTTCTTGGCACGCTGAGCAGGCTCAGTCTGTGCCACCCAAGTGAATGCCTGATGGCTGCCTGGCCTAAGCCATTGGCCAATCATATCGTGTCCTCATCATATTCCCCAGTAGGACGGTCAGTTGCTGCAGGACAGTGGCCATTTCTTAAGCCTCTTTGAGAACCAGCCAAGCTTAGAAGAGAAAAAGGGCTTGACCTGGGAGTCAGAGGACTAAGTTTGAGTCCTGACTCAGTTATTTGTTAATTATAGGATGACAATAAAGTCAATTAACCTCTCTGGGCCTCAGTGTCTACAAACGTCAAATGGATGTAGTGACACTTTGCCTCCCAGAGTTGTCCTGAGGTCCAAATTCGATAGTATTTGTGAAGAACTTAGCACAGTGCCCAGAATAAAGTAGGTGCTTAATAAGCACTTGGTCTCTTCCCTTGTTCCCCCCCCAGCCTTCGTCATGCTTTGTTGTTGTTTCAAGATTCTTCTCGACCCCTTTTGGGGTTTTCTTGGCGAAGGTACCATAGTACTTTGCCATTTGTTTCTCCAGACCTTTTACAGAGGAGGCAAGCAGAATGAGGTGACTTGGCCACGGTCATACAGTTGCTAAGTGTCTGAGGCCAGATTTGAACTTAGGTCCTCCTGATTCTACGGCTGGTGCTCTCTGCACCATGGCGCCACCTAGCTGCCCTCGTGTTGCCGTTCAGTGGTGGCCAGATGTTAGGTGGGTAGTCCCTGTTCGCTGACATGCTGAGTGATGGATGGGAGCCCTTGGGGGGCTCCTCCTCCCAGCTGGCCTTGGACCGAGCCTCACCCTTCCTCTCTCCCTTGTCACTTTGGGTTGGCCTTTGGTCAATCCTTTTTAAACTCAATTCTGTTTAATTCCACAAATGGTTAGTAAGTGCCCAGGATATGCCGGGTGCTCTCCTAAGTGCTAGGGGTACAAAGACACAAAATGAATCGGTCCCTGTCCTCAGAGAGGCTACATTCTGCTGTATATTCTACACACTGTTCTCAAGTAAATACAGAGCGATCGCAAGAAGGACGGTGGGAAGGGCGGGAGAGGAGAAAAGCTCTTATCTAAGGGGGCCCACTGTCCTGGGCTTGGAAGGGAGCTGAGCATTCTTGGGGGCAGAGATCTACCGCGGGAGGAAACCTTCACCCTCAAATAGTACAACCCCCCTCACTTTACAGCTGAGGAAACTGAGGCCCAGAGGTCACACAGAATTTATGGACCAGAGTCCCAGTCCTCTGCCCCCGAGGCCAGTATGCTCCATCTACTGTACCTCAACAATTCCCCTCTGCATTCATGGGTACACACAGTTTCTGACCTCTCAGATGGTGCCAGAGGATTGCTGGATACACAGAGTCCAGAATGAACGACTCCCCTTACAGGAGGGGGCTCTGAGAGCAGCCAAACTTCCCACTCCAGAGCAGCAGCTGCTAAAGCACTCATGTTCCCATGAATGACACCCTCCTGCTCACGCACCGGCCATCTCCTGACCCCTGCAACACTTGACCCTTTCATCCGCCTGATCTCCATTTGTCAGGCTAGGCAATTGCTCCATCAACCCTTTTTCCTGCCCTCCCCAGTTTGGGGAATCTTCCATCTCCCTGGAATAGGGGTGTCCCACCTCCACTCCACCCTAACCTTCCCTCTAACTGCCCCCTCATGTATTCTTGTCTCAGCCTCTTGGTCCCTTCTCTTTGGCCACATTCCTGCAGCCCAGGGAACATTCCTAGACCATGTGGTTTCCATATTTTCTCCTGTTTATGCCACCTTAGCCCCCGATTTTCCTGCAAACTTTTTTCTTTGATTGGTGAAGCCTAATTTCACTGTGGCCACAATTCTTTAAAAAAAAAATCTTATTTATATGACTAAGTTTGATTTTTATGTCTAATTCATTTTCAGATATGATCCACCACCTCCCCAACTAGTAAACCCTCATTTCTAGCCATGATTTAAAAAGAGATGAGGGGAAAAGCTGTTCCCCACAATGGGTCGGCTTGCTGACTTTGTCTGGAGTCCATGTGGCACCCTATGCTTCTGACACCTCGCCTCAGAAGGAGAGAACGCCGCTGCTTCTCAGCTCGGCTGCAAGATTGCCGGGTCTTCCCTATTCCAGGACTTCTATGGTTACAACAACGACTCTTTGCCCGTCTCCTAGGATATTGGTTTAATTCCTTTTCCTTCAGACGATGGTCACAGAGCAATGACAAGAACAAGAACAGCCACAGACTCAGTCACAAAGACTGGAGTTCACGTCTTGCCTCAGACACCGCATGAACTGCTTCACCTCTGCCTCAGTTTCTTTATCTGGAAAATGGAGGTGATAATAATTGTCCCTACTTCCTGGGCTGCTGTGAGGAGGGAGGGATGAAACAGGAAAGTGGGCAAATGGGCTAGAGCAACACGAATATGAGCTATTGTTACTCAGCAAGGCATTTCAAAAAGGGGAACAACATTGTTAAAAATGAGGCATTCCCTATTCTGGAGAACACGCTTCACTCTGTGTAGGGGACACAACACGTGCACAGAACATCTCTGGGTATCAGTTCCCTCCACTGTTAAATGAAAGGATCAGACAAGATGGCCGCCAGGGCCATGTCTGCTCTAAGGATCCTACATCCTAAGAATCAAATCAGTGCTTGCGTAAGCACAAGTTTTCTGGAGCTGAAAGGGACCTTCCTGATTACGTCTAGTACACTTATTCTGGAGATGAGGAAACTGAGTCAGGGAGGTTGAGTCACAGAGCTTAGGTATGAACTCAACACCTTTGCCTCTAAATTCAAAGTTCTCTCCATTATGCCACACTGTCTCTATCACAAAGAACTGCTTCTGGCACCCACTCGTGGTGACCCCTGGGGGTCACGTCATCTCTCAGGACAAAAGGCCGCTTGATTCCTCTCCCTCCTGCTTTGCCTCTCAATCTCCCACTAGGGAATGTTCTATTATTTCCTTTTAAATATACAAGCCCAGGCTTTGGTTGGCATCATTCCTCTGTTGCGTCTGTACCTGTTTCTGACTATCCATTCATCCATCCATTTTCATCATCATCATCTTCTCCTCTTCCTCCTGCTCCTCCCTCTCCTTCTCTCTCTCTTTCTCTCTCTCTCCCTCCCTCTCTCCTTTCTCTTCTCTCTCTCCTTTCTCTTCTGTGTGTGGCTCTCTCTCTTCTCTCTCTCTGTTTCTGTCTCTCCCTCTCTCTCTCCTGTCTATATACATTAACCACCAAGTATTTGTTAAGCACTTACAACATTCTGGAAGTTCTAAGTTTACAAAGACAAAAATAAATCCGTCCCAGCCCCCAAAGAACCTATAGTTATAAACATTGAGATGGTGGGTCTCTCACACTCAAATGCTCACCTAATCTCTAGTTATCGGTGGGAAACTCCTTCCAGCAGTGCAGACCACAATTGACCAATCAACAGGCCTTCCTTCTGCACCTACTGAGTGCCAATACAGCTCACTAAGGCATCATTGATGTTTCCTGGGAGGGTTGCTTGAGATCAGATGCCTTGTGCCCAGGTCACATTGGACAGAGGGTTCGAGAACTTGCTAGTTCTTAGCACAAGTACAGCACTCTGTCCACAGTGGAGCACTGCTGTTGAATAGTCAGACACAGGATAGGTGTGTATATTAATGTATGCATACATTTTCATAGGTTTCTAAGGAGAAGCCACTTGGCACCCAGCACCAGCTACGGGTGGAGATTGACAGTCTTGGAGTCAGGGAGAATCCCCCTGAGAATTGCTTCTGGCGCCCACTCGTGGTGCCCCCCTGGGCATCACATCATCTCTCAGTGCTTTGGGCACCTGTCCAAGCCTATAAGTAGCAGATGAGGTGGCGATTTGCACTGGTAGAAGGCATTTCCTTGCCTCTTGCCTGGAGACCTTCTATCTACCTTTGGAATCCAAACAAAGAAAGGGGGGAGTGGAACAAGGGAGAGGTGACATATGTCCAGAGCTGGAAGATTTGCCAAGAACTTTAGACATATTATTTTATGTGATTCTCATAATAATACTGTGAGAGATTATGACTCCCCCATTTTACAGAAGAGGAAACTGAGGTTTGAAGTTGAGAAATGACTGGCCCAGGATCACACAGTCAACCAGCATCAGGGTGAAGCCTTGAAGCCAGCGCTGGGCCCCTGGCACATGACTGACTGACTGACCACTCGAGGCCTCACTCTTTCCCAGAGAGCGCCCGAATCTTTACTGGGACTGTGTGCTAAGACTCTGAGGAGTGTTCATAAGGACCCTAAAGCAATAGGGCCAGACTACTGAGAGCATCCCAGGGTGGGCACCTTGGAGATTGTATCTGTAGGACTGGGTGTGAAGCAGAGCAGACTCATCCCTAGATAAGCCTCTGTTACACCCATAAGTTCATCACCTTCTTGAGGTGTGAGTGTGAAGAACTCCCATTGCTCACAGTAAGTTGGGGTCATCTGGAGTGGGTTATCAATTGTGTGTGCCCACATGCTCTGAGTCAGCAGGACAGAGGCTGGGGGCGTGAGAGAGCTGGAGCCAGGCTGAGAGCACTGGGCAGGCTCTTTCAGGGACCTGGCTCTGAATCTTTTCTCTCAAGCTTATAAACTGGGTCACCCCAGACAAGTCACCTGTATATGCTTCAGTTTTGTCATCCAGAAAATGGCAATAACAGTGTTCCCAATACCTCCCCATCGAGGTTCTTATGAGGCTCAAACCAGCAATATGTGAAAGGCAGCTGTTAGAGCCATCTCGTCCTGTGATTCTAAATGGTCATGAGGTTACTCAGTGGGTCCAGTTAGAAGGGGGTGGGATTTGACTGTTCTGTTCCATCTCTGCTCATTTGTCTCTGTGGATGTCTCTGTGTCTCTCTTGTTTGTCTTCTGTCTCTGCCTTTCTCTCCCTGTGTACCTCTGCCTCTCTCTTACCTGTCCATCTGTCTCTGTCTCGAGCTCGCTGCCTCTGTTTCTCCATCTGTAAGATGAAGATAACAAGGGCACCTCCTTAGCAGCATTGTTGTGAGGATCCCATGAGGAAACGAAGAGACAGCCCCTTCCCAAACTTCCCCGCGCTCACCGGATCTCAGGTCTTGAGCTCATCTCATTCTACAGATGAGGAAGTTGAGGGCTGGAGAAGTCAGAGGACTCGCCCAAGTTCACACAGTCAGGAATTGACAAAGGGTGCTATAGAAACATGCATTCTTGTTATTGCGGCTGTCATTAGCCCCACCCCCCACTGTTGTTGCTCCGACCCTCCTCTCCTCCTCCTCCTGTTGCTGCTACTATTTCTTCTTCTTCCTCTTCTTCTTCTCTCTCTTCCTTTCTCTTCTCTCTCTTCCTTTTCTTCTTCTTCTCCTCCTCCTCCTCCTCCTCCTCCTCC
>CM053584.1:392956952-392971038 GCA_028627135.1 Pseudochirops cupreus | reverse complement strand
CTCCTCCTCCTCTTCCTGCTCCTCCTCCTCCTCCTTCTCCTTCTGCTGCTGCTGCTATTACTACTATGACTTCTATTTCTACTACTACTATTACTACTACTGAAATTGATACTATTGCTGCTGCTTCTGATAGTAAAATTCCCTTTGTCTAGAGCGTGACAAATGAGTGAGTGAATGAAGGCAGCATCTACTAGGCACCGGCTTAATTAAGCACCAAGAGGCAGAGATCAAATAGAAGAACTGAGCTAGTCCTTGTTCTCAAGGAGGTGATGCTCTAATTGTCGAGATCTCGATACAGGAGAGGCTCATTGCTGGGCAGATGGAAAGGGTCATAAGTCCTGAGGGAGCAGCAGGAGAACTGGGGAGCTGGTAGGCACAGAAACAGATGGTAAGGTGTAGTGGTCCTGAGCGGCTAGGGGGTGCCATAGTGCACAGGCCTGGAGTCAGGAAGATTCCTCCTCCAGAGTTCAAATCTGACCTCAGATACTCGTGAGCTGTATGACCCTGGACAAGTCGATGAACTCTGCCTCAGTTTCCTCATCTGTAAAATGAGTTACCCTCCAGTATCTATGCCAAGAAAACTCCCAGTGGGGTCAAGAAGAGTCAGATACAGCCAGAAACAACTCAACAACCAAACAAAACAAGTAGAGCTCCATCCAAGGAGGAGTGTGGGATTGCCCAGCAGCAGCAGCAGCAGCAGTGGGGCAGGGCATCCCTCCGTGCTGCATCTTCCTACTTATCTGAAAAGGAGGAATGCTCCTAGCACTGACTCCACAATCTGCTTGTGAAGCTCCAGTTAGATGATGGGGGCTGTGTGCCTAGTGGCTGCTGTCACCACCACCATCATCCCTGCTCTGCTCATCCTCATTCTCATTTTTAGGATTATTTTATGTATTTTTAAATTTCTCAGACAAGAATGATGATATTAACTTCTGAAGTGACCCTATTATCCCACCTAGGTAAAGGGCTTTTTCTTTTTCTTATTTCTCTCTTCCCAACTTTAAATCAAACTTCCACCTAATGACAACTGTCCCCCCTAAGAATGTGGCCCCACCAGTGGCACAGGCTGGCTTTCCTGGGGCTTCCCTTTTACTGTATGTGAGCTTGCCCACACTGACCATATGGGTCAAGAATGAAAATCCTCGATATCATCTCTTCCCTCCAGAAGAAAGAAAGGAAAAAGGCAGCTGAAGTGGGCTGCACTCCCTCCTCTGCCCTTTGTCCCTGGCCCTCCAAATTCACAAGGTTCTCTTTGGTTTTTATAGGCCCCGTGGCTGCCACAGCATGCAGGTGGTTTGCCAAGGGCTGCTTCAGCTTTTGGCCCTTCCAGCTGGCTCTTTTGTGCTCTTTAAACAGAGGTTGATTTCCATTGAAGGGTGCCTGGCTTTTTTACTTTTAAAATAGGTCAGGGAAAATAAGAATGAGCATCAGTCATGAAGCCCCTCTCTCCTTCATAATTAATCTGCAACAAATTATTTTTCAAGTATTCATGAAAAGGATAGAGTTGGCTCTAACACTCCTTCCTTCCTTCCTTCCTTTTTTCCTTCCTTCCTTCCTTCCCTCCCTCCCTCCCTTCCCTCCTTCCTTCCTTCCTTCCTTCCTTCCTTCCTTCCTTCCTCCCTTTTATTCGTTCCTATTTATTCATTAACTAAGCATTTATTAACCACCTACTATGTGCTATGCTTGGAGCTGGGAAAAAAGGGAAAAACAAAACAATCCCTGCCCCCTAGGACTTTTCATTCTAGCAAATAACATGACCCCACATAAGTAAAAACTAAATAAAGTAAAAATCACTCATTCTGGGGTAGAGTGGGGAGTGAGGCAGGGGATGGGAAGCAGAAAAGGAGCCACACCTGGGGAGTCAGGGTGCAGGAGGTAAGAGGAGCTGAATGAAGAGGTAGGCAAGGGTGAGGGATGCAAACTGGCCAGGGAGAGGCAGGGAGAGAATTCTAGTCATGGCAAGTTGTGCAATGACATGGAGGTAGGTACTATGTGTGGGGCACAATGAGTGGGTGAGACTGACTGGAAATGAAGGACGCAGAGGAGAGTGGTGAAGAATCTGTTTAGAAAAGTCGGCTATGAGCAGATTGTGAAGGACAAACAGGAGAGGTTGCACCAATTCATCCGACAGGTAATAGGGAGCCAGAGAGACTTCAGAAGAAGGCATTGATAGGCTCAGATCTGTGCTTTAGGAGTATCACCTTGGCAGTTATATGGAGGAGAGGTGGGAAAGGGAGAGACTTGAGGTAGGCAGAGTGTTTAGGAAGCTGTTCTACTGTTCCCCCCTGAGAGATAATGAGTGTCTGAAAAGGGAGGGGGCAGGATAAGTAGAAAGAATGAGGTGGATGTGAAACTGAAGTCAAAAGATAAGCATGTATTAAGTGCCAGGCACTGTGCTAAGATACCTTAGCAGCAAGGCTTGGGACTGATCAGACATTGGAAATAGATCAATGATGAATCAACAAGCATCTGACAGTGCCAAGAGAAGCAATTCTGGAGTCGGAGGGCCTAGGTTCTCACCTCTGAAGCTCACAGTCACTGTCCTTACTGCAACTGTGGGCAAGCCACTTACCCTCCATGGGCCTCAGTTTTCCCATGTATAAAATAAAGCCTGGTCTCTTCAATCTTTCAGTGCCCCCTGAATTCCCCTGAGTGCCCCCTGAGTACCCCCTGAATGCCCCCTGAATGCCCACTGAGTGCCCACTGAACAGGCGCCATGCTAAGTGCTGTGCAGATGCCAATAAGTGAACGGAGAAGCATCTGCCAGGCTCCAGGGGTACCCTTAGCACTGTGGATACAAATGCCTACATTTACACAGCACCTTTTAGGTTCTGGGGGAAGAGAGAAAAGAAAGGGTTCTGTGGCAGATGTGCTTCAGAATTGGTGCTGCCCACAGTGTATCAGATTCTAGGTGTCTAGAAGGTTTTCCTACAGATCTGACCATTCCTTATCCATATCCTGTGCTGAGTCATCAGCCGGGCTCTGCCCTCAGATGTGCAAACCCAACCCTCATCTCTCTCTTGAGCTCTGCTTGCGTCACCTGCTCTAATCCAACTCCCACTATTTCTACTTATTAATCAGAACAACAGTCCAAGATGCTGACGGATGTATGAACTCTTCACTGTGGACATTTCCTCCAATGAGGAAGGCTGTAGCCCATCCCTGTTTGCCTATTCTGAGCACCTGTTGAGGGGCACGGAGCTGCCATCTTGGCTTTCTCTACCCATGTTAAGGGTTTTGTTGCCCTTAAAGTGCTACATTATTATGATGACTGTCGATCCGAATGATGATGTGATGGGTTGTTGAGCTTTGCCTCATTCTTTAGAGGTCCCAAAGTCTCTTACATAAAACCTTTTACCCGTCATTTCATTTAATTCCAGTCTGTCGGTTACTTTCTCAGGGGCCTCTGATGTGCCAAGCTCTGTGGCAGGTGCCGGAGAGACAAAGACTAAGGATGATGCAGTCCCTACGTGGAGCCGGCTCACCTTCCAGCAGAGAGCCAGTAAGTTAGGACATCAAGGATTCGGGTCCTTCTCACATGGTCCTCTCGCTGATAACTAACGATTGTAATCACTCGAAGGTTTTCAGAGCTTTCACAGCCATTAAGCCACCCATTTCAGGAGCCGATGCATCTAATGCCTTCAGCGTTAATTGCTGGTGCCTCTCTCTCACCCTCGGGTTCTGAAAGCGATACTGATCCGGTTTTGGGCTGAGCCCTTTTCCCATTTGCCTGCCAGTGCATAAGAGGGGGCCCCTCCCTCCCGGCTGCTCCTGCCTCCTCTCCCCACTCCTGCTTTTCGACAAGGCCGAACATGGCTGGGGCCCAAGTGAACTCCGTGAGCCCCTTGTCCGGTCCTCTCTTGGTCATACCCTGAGAGCAGCAGATGCTGGCTTTCTGCAAACCTCCCACTCTTTGTCTGCAGTCCCCGAGGGCCCTGGTCTTCCGCTGCTACACCCTGCCCTTTGGATCTCACTGGAGAGAGAAGAAGGAGAGAACAGAGCCAGGCTCTCCCTGCCTTCAAACTCACAGCCCAGCAGAGGAAGCAAAAAATAAATAAATAAGCTCTAGCAGGGTTAACCTCCTCTTGACCAGAGATGTTTTCAGGAGCCGACGAAAGACTTGAGGGGCCGAAGAAGCGTGTCCCCGTGCACTCATCTGATCTCTGCACACACCAGGCTCTGAGTTCGGGTTTGAGAAGCCAGGCGAGGCGGACGCCCTCCATGTTCTGAGCGGCTCCCAGGCCTTCCCAGAGTAGGATGTACAATGCACGGCCATGCCCCCGGCTGCAGATTCAGGCCTCCTCTCCCCTCCCCCACCGCCCTCCCAAGGAGCACAGCACATCTCCTTCCGCGGCCAGTCACACTTTCCTGAGGATCTCCCTGCAGTCTTCTCTGGCCCACGCCCAGTTAGAGATAACCACGGCATGGGCATACTGCCCCCCCCCCCCGCCCACCCTTTCATCTACCCATTAATCTATCTCTCTATCCATTTGGACCCTTCCATCTATCTTTCAATCATCAGACATTCATTTCTTTCTACTCTCTACCTACCTCTATCTACCCACCCGCTGAGCTATCAATCCAGCGACCGATCCATCCCGGTCCAATTTTCCAGTCTGCCTATTCTGCACCCTCTGGGGCCGCCTTCCGCCTTTCCTCCAGGCTGCTGCCTGTCTTCTCTGGGTCCTGCTTTCTAGGCTGTGCTGGGCGGCACCATCCCGGGAAGCAGCTGTCTTTGGTAGTCTTGCTTTTCTCATTCAGGCCTTCCTGATTTGTTTATTTTAGTAGCAAGAAAGCAGAAAGAAATCAGCTCTGAGTCATTCATTCGCTTCTACTCCCCAAGTAGGTTTCTGAATCGGCCAGCGCCCCTGCCTGAGATGACTAAGGCAGCTGACTGTTTAACCTCTTTGTTTCTCTGCATCTCTCCCCACATCGGGTAGGGCCAGCTGGGGGGGAGCACTGCAGCCTCCAGAGCCCTTCCCGGCCCCCCAGGTGGATGGTGGGGGAAGAAAATCTCTGCCTCCAGCTTCTGTTTGCCATGGCTGAGCCCGGCTGCATCCCCTTGTCGAGCACCGTTGCGGTCTTCTTAGAACAAATGGGGCCACGGAGAGGAGTCTCGGGTACCTTGGGTGCTGCATTTGAGGAGGAGGGATTGATGTCCATAAGAAGAGAGCCAGACATCAAAGGAGGGTAACCAGGCCTTCCAGGCCCTCAGTGCTAAGAGTCAGCCTAGGAATGAAACTGGGAACATATTGTTCTGGAGTGTGTTTCTCTGTGGACCCTCTACCCAAGTCAGGAAGTCCTGGGTTTGAATCCTACCTCTGACACTTCTTTGGGACTTTGGGAAAGACTTAATTTATCTATACCTTAGTTTCCCCAACTGTAAAAAAGGAGATGAAAACAAAAAAAAATTGAGGGCTGACCTCGGAGTCAAGACAGATTCAAGGGCTGCCTTGGCTACAGATTGGCTGTGTGCTCCTTCCTGAGTCATTTCAACTCTCTGTGTTTCAGTCAACCCAAGGTTTCAGAGCAGGTGAAGATCTGTGTTGGTGAAGAGAGTTGCCACACCAAAGAGTCCCCATGTGGAGGAAACTACAGGTCTAGTCTGCCCTCTTCAAAAATCCACTCCCCAAACCTCAGGGAGAAATACTTGGGATACCTTATTCCCAGTGTCTGTGAAACTCAGAGATCCTATCTATAATGGTCTATGTAGATATGAGGGAGCTAATAGAAATGGTCACTCTTCTTATTCTTATCAGAGACCTCATCCTTGATGTTCTGGACAAGCTATTAGGCTCTGACTTGGTAAATCCTTTGTGGGCCCAAGGATTTGGAGACCCAGCTGCAGATCTGGGCTCACATTCCCTCGGACTGTGCACCCACTGCAAGTAGCCTTGACTAAGGAGGACACAAATACTTTCTTGACATTTGATCCCCTTTCTTATTCATCATTAGTCAATCAAGTAATTAATAAATATTTATTAGGTATCTGCTATGTGTCAGCCACCGGGCTAAATGCCGAATGGGTCCTTGGTGCAAGACTTGTTTGCCTTTTGCTTTTGACAACTCATCCTAGCTTGAGTGACGGAAGGCCATCTCATCCAATTCCGGCATTTTGCAGATGAGGAAAGCAAAGTTCTCTCTGACTTTCTTTCGGGTCCTGGCTAGGACAATCACGCAGGGATGTTCAGATACAAGGTTAGGGTGCTTTAGGCTTTGAGGAATTGACAGTGTTCTGCCTGGGTCCTGATATTTAGTCTTGCTTTGAGCTAAGGAATGGATTAGGGTCATGTCTTCATCATCATCATCATTAACTTCAATAATTCCCATTTGTCCCGTAGCTTCTTTGAGTTTTATTTTTTTTCCCCATGATGACTCTGTGGGGCAGGAAGTGCCAAGATTATTACACCCACTTTGCACTAAGAGCTAAGGCTCTGATAGGTTAGGGGACTAGCCCGTGGCCATATAGCTAGTAAATATCAGAGTCAATTCATAGAGGTTCTTCTGGGCCTACTTTGTAAGTGAACAGAAGAGAGAAGTCTGGGAAAGTCTTCAGGGTGGGTGTTGTTGTTGTCCCTGCTACTAACACATGACCTTCCAGCAACAATTCAGCACCTGAAGTTGCTTCAGTGGTCACTGAGGAGGGGCTTGGATTGGCTGCCTCTCCCACCCATTCACTGCCTAATCTCATCTCCCTCTGAGTTGCTTTGGCCAGGGAAGACAGGCTTGTGTGTGTACCTGGAAGCCACCCGAGTGTCTACAAAACTGGGGAATGGAATCACGGTTACTTGGGTTTGCTGAATAACCCAGAAGACAGTATTCTTTCTTTCTTTTTAAAATTTCTGGCTATGATCCATACAGCGCTGCCCCACCTCTTTTTAGCCCAAGTCTGGATGCACTGACTCCTTGCCTTGCATACTCAGCAGTTGTGTGAATTGAGGAAGGTCACTTGTCCTCATTGAGCTTTGGTCTGCACCTGTGTCAAATGAAGGGGTTGCTTTGGTGGGTCTGTCAGAACCTTTCCAGTGCTAGATCTGACAGGACTCTTTGGGAGAACAACCTTTTTTGGGGGTGGGGTGGGGTGGATTCTATGCATGCAAACCTAAGAATGAGTTTGTGGAGCTTTTATGCCTGCTTTAAGCACACTCCTGTCCAGTAAAGACAGTGTGGAAGCTGTTTTTAGGAAATAAATATGTGGTGTGAAAGGTCTGAGTCAGGAGACATTCCTTTGGTTGGCTGAATTTCTCCATTTGTCAGGTACTGTGAGGGTCATTGGAAGACACCACTGTATTCCATCACGTGACCTGGTTATAGCTGGTAGGTGAATATTTGTGTTGGAGCCAAGCCTGCTATCTCCATGAACCAGTAATTAATGAGCCCTGAGGGTATCCAAGGAGCAGCCTGGGTTTTCTATTAGCTCTGGGGTGAGGTGTGGGACAGGTTGTTAAAAGGTGTCCTGTGGAAAGCTTCCCTATAAAACTGAGGGAAGGAAGGTTTTCCTTATGTTCAGAGATTTGGAAATATCATAAGGGGGTGAATGTAGGGAAGAGTGGAAACTGAACCTGCCTTTTAAATGAACACATTGTAAGCTTTACGTGGGTGCATGTATGTACACGTCTACGTGTATACACATGTGGGGTGTGTTATAAAACAGGGATATTCTCCACTCACATTATGTATAGACTCACAGACCTGGGGCTGCAGGGACACCTGGGGCTGCAGGGACACCCGAGGCTACATAAAATTGTCATCTGTAAATAATGAAATCAAGACACAGACAAGGAAAGAGACTTAGAATCCCAGAACCAGAGCGGAAAAGGACCATGGAGGCCAGCTAGTCTAGCCCTATTCATTTTACTCAGGGCTGAGCCCTGAGAGGGAAAGAGCCTTGGGAGCCCAAGACCCTAGAAGCCCAGATCGGGGAGGGGCAGGACAGACCCCAGAGGATGCCTCCTCCAAGCTCTCATTTTACTGGTGAGGAAATCAAGACCGGGAAAGGGAGAGACGTGCACCCTTAGGTAGCAGAGGTCGTAAGGTTTTGAGCAGGATGCTTTTGATTTCCATGGCACCTGATAGGTTTGATTGAGTTATTTCTTTTTATTTTTAACCTGCCTGAAACAGGAATGACAAAGGAGTCATCTGTGGGGTTCACTGATGAGAACTGAGCACAGAGGATTTCTGGCTGTGTCTAAATGACCCAGACGCAATAACGCTCGCCATTAAAATCCAAACCCAACGCCCAAGGCAAGTCAATGATGGACAGAACCTGTGGTCGTGCCCATTCTCTGCATCACGGAGGATTTATTCACATGAGAACAAAACACACATTTGTCAAAACTGGATACCTTGGGAAATAAGTCAGTGGAGAAGGTGCAAGGCTACAAAAAGTTGGCTTCAGTACTTTCCTCCAGCCCAAAGAGAAACAGGAAAAACGAAACAAAACCCGTTTTAAGAATAGAAGACAAAGGACATGCAGGAATCCAAAGTGACTGATTGGGGTAAAGATTTCAAGGACATCTGGTCTGAACCTTTGCAGCCCTCAGATAAAGGGCTAGCCTCACAGTCAGAAAGCCCTGCTTCTGACCAGTGATCCTGGGCAAGTCCTGTAACCACAAAGTGCCCCAGGAACCAGGGAACTGGAAATCCCAGGTCGTGGGAATATTAGGTGCTAAACTTCATGTGACTGCTCTTCTTATAGACAGCCCCAAACCACTAACTAAGAAGTGAGTGGGGGATGGCTAATCAAATTATGGCACATAACTGTAATGGAACATTATTGTGTCATAAGTGGAAGAGAAAATGGTGGGTTTCAGAGGAACCTGGGAAGATTCAGTGAACTGATGCAGAATAAAATGAACAGAGGCAGGAAAACAATTTCCACAGCGATAACTTAGGGGAAGGAAAAGCTTCGAAGGGCCTTACAGCTCTGATCAATGGCATGCTAAAACACAAGCTCAAAGAACTAAGGAGGGAGCCCACCTCCCCCCACTCTTGCCAGAAAAGCGATGGCCTGGAAATACTGAAAGAGAGGACATTTTTGGATCTGCCCAATGGGGCTGTTCGTTTTGCTGGACTCTGCAAAGCGGTTGTGAAAGTTTTATTTGTTCACTTAAAAATGTTTAATTGGGGGCACTGTGAGGGAAAGATAATAAATGCTAGGAAAAATAGATTTTAAAAATTTACATGACATTTAGGATAGGGAATACCTCCCCTCCTCATATCAAAGGAAAGTCATAATGGTAAATTCCGTCCCTCCCCTTTTAAAATTATTTTTTTAGCAATCTCATATATCACTTATTTGTGAAGACAATAAAATATGGGAAATGATTTTAAAAGTGTACATTTAGTAGCAAATATTGAAGAAAAAACTGTCACGAGGGCCTTGCCTGGGGATCACTGGCTTGTGATCTCACAGCTGTTTAAGAGTTGAAGGTGGGATTTGAACCCAAGCTTCCTGATTGACACCCAGTATTCTTGTCTACTCTCTGATATATTTCTCTATGGGCTGGTAAAATATTTAGAATAAGAACAGTTGTCTCAAACTGACTGCTTTCTCTATGTAGTTCAGCTCTGGAGGAGAGAATGAGTCTTATTGGCCCCATTTTATGGAGGAGAAAACCAAGGTCCAGTGACTATAGCTCAGAATCCATTGGCAGGGAGGCATCGGGGCCAAGATGGAGACCCCTGGCTCCTGACTGTCGGCCATTGCGCTCTGGGTCCAGATGGTTGGTTAGCCCATATCAGATGCCACGATCAGGTGGAGCATCTGGACTGAGCACCTCTGGGCACATAAATGGCCTGGAACAGTAAAAGCAAATAAAGTTCAGGGCTTTTTAGGACATATTTCTCAATGTGACACAATTTTTTTTAAAAGCTCATTTTGGAAGCAAGAGATTGTAAGCACATGCCTTGAGCTTGGGGCTATTCCTAGCAGGATACGGGGCTGAAGGAAAATAAGAATCATCATGTCTCGTATTTATTGAGTCCTTGCAAGATTATATGAGAAATTTATGTTATTTCGTTTGGTCCTTACAGTCGAATAAGAGATGACTATTATTGCCCCCACTTTAGAGGTGAGAAAACTGAGACTCAGAGGGCTTAATAATAGCAATAGTGGCCTCTATGTGGCACTTTAAGGTCTGCAAAGCAACTTTTAACGGGTTACCAATGCTTCTTTTACCTTGAATGACTTGGCCAGGAAGTGTCAGGGGCAGGATCAAAGGCCAGCTCTTCTAACCATTATGACACACTGCCTTCCAGATAAATTCCCAGATGCTTTAATCTGGGTGATAAATCCTTCTCAGGATAGTCCTTCCAATAATCCAAGCCAGCCTCAAGTCTTCTATTCTCTAACCTGACCACACCCATTTCCATCAATGAGTCGTCATACAGCACAGACTCAGGCCCCTTCCTCATCCTGGTGGTCTTGTGGTCTTCTCTCATGTTGAATCGTAATCAGTCCCTTACTGCACATTTCTAAGGACTTTTTAAAAAAAATTCTTTGTAAAACATACAATGCTATGTTTTAACCTCAAGCCCCATTCTGCCTTCAGTAAAAGAAAATGCCATTTGATTCCAGTTTACTCCAAAGCAGACACATTAGGAAACCTCTGATCATAGAGGTTCATGTGTGTGTGTGTGTGTGTGTGTGTGTTTGTGTGTGTGAGAGTGTGTGTGTGTGTGTGTGTGTGTGTGTGAGTGTGAGTGTGTGTGTGTGTGTGTGTGTGTGTGTGTGTGTGTGTTTAAGGAAATTAATTGTCCTGGGTGCCCTGGCTCTGTTACAAGAAAAATCTATCACCAAAGCAGGGGCAAACCCTTGGATGAGTGATATAACCACATGGGCGGGGGGCCCATACAGAAACGAGAAATACCTTCTCTCTGGGAACATTATGAAGAGAGAAAACCAGACACATGGACATGTGCCAAGGACAGCGGAGACCCTCAGAAACATGTCTTTTTGTCCTGGACACCCTTTTGCATACTTAAGGTTCTGGGATTCCATATGCACAAAGACCCTCCATTAGACAATCTCTCTCCATCAATGCAGATTCCAGATTGCAAATCAGACTTGTGAATAACTCAGTAGATACTCCTTATCCAGCTATTAAATGACAAAGGGGGGACTGGACTCCATTGATCCACTCAGATTCTGTCCCCTTCCCTTTTTCAGAGAGGAAATTTAATGAAAATGACCAAAGTAAAGGAATTCAAATCACAAGAATGAATCTGAATTCATGGCTTAGGCGAATGACTAACAATCCATCCAAGGCAAACCAGAAGTCAGTATCTGTGCATGCTGCCTCCTCTCTGTTCACTGTTTCCCCTACTGGCCTGATACATTGCCATCACCTACTTCCCAACAGAGTAATTGCGTTGCAAGCTGAGTTTTTTTTGAGAAACCATTTCCCTTTATCAGGCTCACCAAGAGACAGAGCTCGCCATCATTGCTACTGCTGCTGCTGCTGCTGTGTATAACCCTATGACTGACATTTCCCCAAATGAGTCTAGAGATATGAATTGCTAAACACCTCTTTGGAGGACTCTTCTTTGGGCTTATTCTATGTAGTGGGCCAGACCTATTGGAAGATGAAGCCTGCTGCCTATGAAAATATGAACTTTGTCTCTCTGTTTAAAGAAGTCCTTCTCTTATGATTGGGAGAAAAATCAGCAGATGGAAGAGAGTAAGGTCATTTGGCTCTGCTTGGTGTCGAAAAGAACTGATGTTGCTTCCTGGAGGCAGATTGGGGGCAGAGATGGGAATCTTTTCTTGATCTGAAACTCACCAGATTGCAGACTCTTTGAGGGATGTATATTTGTGTGACTGTATTTTTCACCATCACATTCAAGAAGAGGGAAATAAATGTTGAGTTGTTGCTTCCCTTGACCAGGAACCTCATGGGCTCATGTTGAGGGAGCCTTCAGCAGTATCTGAAGTGGAAGTTGTTGGGCCCATTTCCAAAGGAGTCCTATCCTCAGATGTGCAAGGTGATGGCAGATCCCTGCCCTGGGTTCTTCTGTTCCAGACGACACAGTCATCCTATTATGCCCATATGTGCAATTTCTCCCATAGGTATTGTGTTTTTCTTATATGGGGGTCCCTTCTGTTTTCTGCTCTGTCTAGATGCACCCTAGCCTTTATCTGAAGTCCATTTCAAGGCCCGCGTTCCCCATAAAACTGTCACAGAATTGGAGAAGATCAGAGCCTCGAGGTATCTGAAAAGCCATCTTATGCAAACCTATATCTGACCAAGAATTCTCCCCTTCAACATGGCTGATGATGGTCAGTCAGCCTTTGACTGAAGACCTCCAGCAGGGGAGAACCCAGTCCATTCTGAGGCTGCCCACGCTACTTTTGCACAGTTCACTGGTAGAAAATTTTTCCTTATAGCCACATGAAATCTCTCTGTCTCTGGAGCTTCTGTCTAATGGTATGAGTCCTGCCTGATGGGGTCAAGCTGAAGATTCCACTCCCTCCTCTCCATGACACCCCTTTAAGTACTTGAAAATGACTAGTAAAAATTCTCTGCCTCAGATGAAGCACCTCCAGTTTCTGCCACCATCTGTGTAAGCTTCGTCTAGGCATACAACAGCTTGCCAATGTCCTCCATAAAATCTGGTGCCAACCACCTCCCAGAGGTGGTCTGATCAGGATGCTTTGGATCAGCCTCCCTAGATCCCAATGGAATATATTCCTCCCTTAGCATAGTGTAGGAAGGTTCAGGAGCTGCCATTCCATGCTGGTGACTAATATTGAGCTTGAGGGCAACTAATCCTCCAGATCTTTTCCCCTGAATTGCTATGTTCCTGTCCTTCCTTCATCATATCTTCTCATAACTGGTTCTTTGGAGCCTAAGTAGAACACTTTACATTCATTTTTATCAAACTTTATTTGGCCCTTTATTAGACCGTCAAAATCCTTTTGGAGTTGAGTCTTTCTCTGGCATCCAATGAGTTATGTTCACCACTCCTCCTTCCACATGCCTTATCTGCTAATGTACAAATGCCATGTGCATCTCCTAGGCCTCGGGGCTACTTTCCTTTCTTTTTTAATGGTGGGGGCAGGATGGAAGGGAGGCAAAAAAGATTATTATTAATCTATTAAGAATAAAATTCAATTAAAAATCACATCAGATCAAATGAAAGCCTCACTGTATAGCCTGGCTATTTAGCGTTTACAGTGGTTTTAAAGACATTAATATTGGTTACCAAAGATATAATTCTAATTACACTCACACTGATGGCTACAAACCCCACTGGAAAGGAAATTTTCAGCTTTCCTTCTCTGTCCTTTCTCGCTCTTTCTCCCTCTCCCCTGTGTCTTAGAACTCCCACCTGCCTTAAAATCTCAGTTCCTTTGTTACCCCCTACATGAAACCTTTTCTCTTCCCTGGCAGCTAGTGGTGACTCCCCATCCCCTCCCCTGCTTTCCTCTCCTACCCCCTCCCCCCAAAAAGCAAACCAGCACTGGTATTTCTAGCTAGGTGACCCTGGGCAAGTCACTTAACTTTGCCCAACTTCAGTTAGGGCTGATCTGTAAAGTGAAGACATTGGACTTGATGGCCCTCAAGGTCCTTTTAGCTCTAAATCTGTGTCCCTATGCTCCTGTATATGTTTCATTTATATGTGTTTGCATATACATTGTCTCCCCTGAGAGAGCCCAAATTCCTTGAAATTTTTTTTCATTTTTGTCTTTGTGCCTGACAGTGGTAGGTGCTTCCTCCCTCCTTCACTCCTTCCTCCCTCTTTCCCTCCTTCCTTTCCTGCTTTCCTTAATCCCCTCCCTTCTTCTCTGCCTCCTTTTCTTTCCCACTCTTTCTCCCTCCCTCCTCTTTTGACAAAGTTATCCTTGGTAGTCACAAAATTTCTTAAAAGTGTTCAATAAAGCTAAAGGGGCCATGGGGGAGTGCTGAGTAAGCCACTTCATGTTGTAGGTAATAGGCAGAAGCATCGCAGCTCCCCAGGGCTGTCCCCGGGTCATCCAGCACGGTGGAAATAAATACTTGCATGGGGACCTCAGGAATCAAAAGGTCTAAAGCACTTTGGGCTTGAAAAGGTTGTTTTTGGCAACAAGTTTGATTAATTAAAC
>CM053584.1:392888309-392956852 GCA_028627135.1 Pseudochirops cupreus | reverse complement strand
CCAAGCTCACATTCTGATTCCCTGGAGCAATTGGCAGCTTCTCTCCCAAGCAGAGACCCTTCATGGGGAGGGTTACCCAGGTTCCTTCCCCAAAAGCAATATGCCGCTATCTGGGTGAGTTGCTACACAGCCCTCCAGGGAAATGGGAAATGAATAAGAGCAGCTTTTCAGTTGGAAAAACTCTCTCTATTATCTCCAGATCCAGATTACAATTAAGGGCATTATTGCTGCTATTCAGTTATCCTGGCTGTGTCCAACTCTTTGTTACTCCATTTGGGGTTTTCTGGCAAAGATAATGGTGGCTAGGTGGGGCAGTGGTGAAAGCACTGGGCTCGGAATGCTGGAGTGGTTTGCCATTTCCGTCTCCACGTCATTTAACAGGTGAGAAAACTGAGGGAAACAGTAAGTGACTTATTCAGGGTCACACACCTAGTAAGTGTCTCAGGCCAGATTTGAACTCGGGTCCTCCTGACTCCAGGCCTGGAGTCCATTGCTCCACAGAGCTGTCCAGACTAAGCATGCCATTCTCATTTTCTAGGTAATAAAATCAAAGCGTGGGGATGATAAGTGTTTGGGTTTGGGTTTTGTCACATGGAAAGGGATTTGGAGAAACATTTCAAATGTCAACCATGAGCTTAAACATTGAATTAAAACAAAATGTGCCAGATTCTACGTCCGTGTTTTCTTCTGTTACCTTTATTATGTTACAGTGATATGAATATGGGACCTTTCTTCTTCTCATGGAATTTATTCTAGTTTGGATCCATAGAATCCAGGAGATGACAGCAGTAGTGGCCCATCAGCTTAGAGCTGAGAGGATGCTGATGTCACAGATGGGGAAGTATGATCTGGGGGAGAAATAGGAGCAGCTGAGAAAGGAGG
The DNA here is from genome assembly GCA_028627135.1 of Pseudochirops cupreus. NCBI lineage: Eukaryota > Metazoa > Chordata > Mammalia > Diprotodontia > Pseudocheiridae > Pseudochirops > Pseudochirops cupreus. The sequence continues at coordinate 392,955,970 of CM053584.1, read as the reverse complement.
GACTACTCAGCACATCCAGCACTGGCTCATGTCATCTCCAGGGCTGGCGGGAGTGGGAGGGCTACAGGGAGTGAGGACCAAAGAGTGGACGGAGAGATGCATAAACCCTGGGCTGCTTCACTAGATGGAGAAGAGTCACCTTCACTTCACTGATATTACAAGGCAGAAAAAAGTTGAATGTTCATGTAGCTTATTGATCTTAAAGTAGAAAGAACATATATGCACTGTATGGTACAAATTGCACAGAGGTTATTTATCTTTTTAAAATGAATCCTGAATTTTATATCTGTCCACCTTGTCCCTGAATGAATTTTATTCAGTTAAAAAAACAACTATACAAATACAGATTGCTAAGTGCCCAACTTAAAGAAAAACTTTCCTTCGTCCCTCCATCCTTTCCTTCCTTCCTTCCTTCCTCCCTCCCTCCCTCCTTCCCTCCCCTTCCTTTCTTTCCTTCCTTCCTTCCTTCCTTCCTTCTTTCCTTTCTTCCTTTCCTCCTTCCTTCTGTCCCTTCCCCCCTCCCTCCATATTTAGTACTTCTTATATTTCTTTTCTTTTTTAAATCCAAGCTTTTTCTCTGGGGGCACTCAATAGGACCAGCCTCTCCTATCAGGAATTCCATCACAGCTCAGACAGGTTTCCTGGAAGGGACCCAATAAACACCAATCCAGCTGAGCTCATGACCATCTTCCCTTCCTCTTCCTGAGCTGAGGTTTCAAATGTGGGGAGAGTAGGCGAGTTCAGAGACAGGCTCCTTCCCATCACAGCTTCCCTAGTGGAGAGCAGGAGGCACCTGGCTGCCGCTATCTGATCACTTCTGCACACCTTCCAAGCCCAATGACCTTTAGCAAATGCCTGGAGACTGCTTGTCAAGCCCCTAGCCATCGATCTCCCTGTGGAAAGGGGAGAGCGGGCTGCTGAACCGCCTTCCTTCGGCCTCCGAGAATGCTCGATCACAGCTGAGTGCACAAAAAGCCCACTGTGGAAGCAGCAGGCGTCATAGACCAGAAACGGCCTCCCCATGTTGTCTTTTAGGGAGTTTGTTTACCGTACAAGACGTCCCCCTTCCTTCAGAGGAGGCTCTGTAGAGTTAATGAGACAGAACTACATCTACAGCCTGGAGTTGGACAAAACACCAGCATGACCCTTTCGTTGGAGAGCCCCACCCCCAATAATTAGCAAAATCTGGAGACTATGTGCACCAGGCATATGGTATCAACAGCACAAAAGGGATTTTCTCAAACGACCCCCTCCAAACACACACACACACACACACACACACACACACACACACACACACACACACACACTGATATAGAAGCCACTTTCTAAGGTGACAGTAAGGCTTTGGCAAATGACTGTCAGGTGCTTGTCCTGAATTGACTGACCGAGCAGCCCATTGGCAGTGGTGAGCTGCCCACACTGGTACTGCGGCTCTTCTGTACACACTCATCCTAACCAAGCTCTCTGGATGGTCTGCCACCTGTCCTTTGACATGAAACCAGGCCCAACCCTGGCTTGAAACTCAACTGAGTTTCAACTGAGGTCAGCATGAATTTTTGATTCAAAAGTCACATTAATTCCTAGAACCGAGAGGGTCTGATGTGTATTTTCTATTGGGTTGGGTGGAGGAAGAATGAGGAGAAAAGAGCACCTTCTTCTGATGGATTCTTTTTCTAATGACTTGTTTCTGAATATGACAGCTTAACATAGGAAGAAGGGAACTAAGCTAACAAGTCATCTCAAATTCAAAGGACATCCCTAGAAGGGAAAAAGAAATCACATTGGGGAATGTGCCTTTCTTCCTCACTCACACATGTATGTGTACACAGACACACGCACACACAGACACATGTCTGCTCCTGAAGGTACAATGCTTCTTCCCCCAAAGCTCCCCTTTCCCATGCCATGATAGGGTTTGGGGATGCAGATTAAATCTTCCTTTGTCCTATTTCTGACCAGTTCGTCACAAGTCTATTGAGCGATCTGAAGTGCTAAATTCTCAGGTCCCTGGTTTCTTACTTTCGGTGTAATCACTACTTGTAACAAACTGGGGAGAACCCCACTGGACTCCAGTTCTAACTTCACATCAACATGAGAAAGAAAACATCCACATCAGCCTGTCACCGACCAACTCCATGTTTCTCCAAATACCAAACTTTCCGTACCATTGGCGCACGGCCGCTGACTCCACCTTGTTATTCCTTTAGGCTTTAGCATTTCTGTGTGTGCTCTCCTGTTTGTCAACATATGCTCAAAGTATCGTGAGATCTAACAAAGCCTGACTTTGCTGGGGAACAAAAGTTCTCAGAATCTTTGGTAAATGTTTCCTTTAGGAGTATGGGAACAGGCTCATGGTTCCGCTGGGTTATTTCCATATTCAGATTTCTGGGATCTTCTCCTTACTGTGAGCTTTAATAACAAACCTCGTTTTTCAGATATCCTGTTCCCCACCTTTACTCCAGATTCTGAATGAAAGTGCAGCTCGGCAAAGGACTCAGATCGAAAGGGGAGAAGAAAGTCTCTTTGAAACTCAGGCTCGCTTCATTGTTTCTACATTGGTTCAAAGCATTATTTGTCCTATAATTTGTGCAATGGGGCAAGATTTCAAAAAGTGGTTGGATGCTTTTGGACTGCGCTCTGGCCTCCCACTTGTCCTGGTCCCCTTGCTTCCTCGTTTCCAGTCCATGGGGCAAAGGTAGATGGCTGTATTTCTCCCTCCTGCCCCCCTCCCCAGCTCTAGGCCATGGCCCTTTGAGGAAGTTCTGAGCTGTGTCTGCCCTTTCTTTGGTGACTTTCTCCCTGGGAGAAGGCAGACAATTTTAACTTTGCAGCCTGTGGAACCATTCCCAGGTCAAGTCAGACATGTAAAGAGACATTCCAGAATGTTGTTGATGCTGCTTTGTTTTTGAATCTCTCAGTGAGAAAAGATTCATATAAATATGAAGCCCAGGAAGGGGGAAAGGAAAACTACCAGAAAAACCCAAATTTTAAAACCACTTTATTAAAATGTGTGCTTTTAAATTCATTTTTAAAGTTTTAATTGAAATTATTGGTTGAAACCTTATGCTCAGAAAGGGACATTTTAAATGAAGTTTTAATTCCAGATTCCCCTGCCACCTCATTGCTAAATAAAAGTGACATCTGTTAATTCTCTCCAGGATACAAAGCCTTATGCTCTTAGGTTTCTTATAAACCACATTTTTCACCTGCGTGATCTTTCCAAAGAGCACCTTTTCCTAAGAAAGGTGGAAAAGATCTTTTTTGAAACAGGAGAGGACAAACACCCTCATGGGATTTTTTTCCTTGGTAGCTACATTTGAGCCAGACCCAAGAATGCAGGTGGGCAGATTTCGGTATTGATATGGCCACGGAAGTCTATTATTCCTCGTGACAAAGGTGGCAGAGGGGAGAAAAAAATCCTCCCCAGATCAGGTCAGCCTGCCCTCCTCTCTTCTAGTCAGAGAATTCACATTTTGACTCTGCTTCTCAGACTTGCTCCTTTCATGTTGTGTCTTATTCCTGACTGACTGCAGACTCCTATTACGTTTTCCACATTTTCTCCCAGCAGAAATCACTGAAAGCCATCCGCTGGCAGGACCCTGGTCTTTGGGATGTGTTAGCAAGAGGCACCTTGTCTGTCAAGGTGGATCTGGGTAGAAAATTCTGCAGGTGTGATTTTGGGTGCCTGCTATGGCAGGCCATTTTGGACCCACTTGACTGAAATCCCAGAGGGAGGTTTTTCTTTAATGATGTGGAGTATACCCAGAGACCTTGTCACCACCTGGGCATGTATGAATCACCTACATCTCTGTAAGGCCAGGTAGCATGAATATGTGCTCTCCTAACTGATTTTCTCAGAACAATTTAACGCTCACATACCACACACACACACACACACACACACTCACAATCCCCAAACCTTGGAATTTTCCTGTTGAGAGAGTTCTAACTGATGGTTCAAACAGACCCATTAATTCGGGTCCCCTTACACTTTGGAAATCTGGCAAGAAAAGAAACACCAGCATAAAGCATGAGCCTCCTCTTTGGCCATTTCCTGCATTTTTTTTTTCTTCTATAAACCCAAATTTGGTTTTCTAAACCTTCAATTCACCCAGAGCTTTCAGATGGATGGAAATGCACAGAATCCTTCATCAAAATTAGAAGCCAGACTCCTGATCTTAGCAAATCATTGGTGAGAATAACAAAATCTTGTTTCTCATCACTGTTAGCAGTAGATGCTGAACTTCAAGAGGAAGGAGATTTTAGAAGGCCGGCCTATCCACAGCGGCGCTTCTGGCCTCCGAGGTCAGAATAGACTTCGGGCTATGATTAGATCATTTAGACCAAGCAAACCAAAGCACTTGGGCCTGAAACACTATGCATGCTGGTCCCCTCTCACTAGCGTCATCCCAACTGATCGCTACTTTAGTCTCTACCCTTCACTTGATGTGTGTGTGTGTGTGTGTGTGTGTGTGTCTAAGTGTGACTGTTGAAAGAAACACAGCTTTTCAGTGCCTTCTGTCTGTAATACTCTGAATTAAGGAAAAGGCAAAGATAGTAAATAAAGGAAAAGCAAGATTCTAAATTTGTCCCAAAGATGACTCATGAGAAAGATCCTCTTTCTGATATATTCAGCAGGGGTTGAGGGGCTGGGAGGGGGAGATTGTTGGTAACCAAGCTAAGCAAGTAGATTTTCCCCTAAATATATCTTCATTTCTGTTCTATAGTTGACTCCCTGGAGATCTGAAATGGCATTTTGTTTTTCAATGAAATTCTAAACTTTCCAGCTAAATTCCTTCATCAGACGAATGGCTCCTGGTATTTACTTTCCATCTTTTTCTTGCTGGGACAATCATAATTACAATTCTGTTGACATTATACTTAAACAGTGGGGGAGGGGAGCATGTGTGTTTAAAACCCCCCAACAATGAGACCTTTCATCAGGCTGCTCTTACTTCTCACGTACCATATACCACACACTGTCCACTAAGGGCTAGTCAAAGGAGAACAGATAAAGGGAATTAATGAAGGTCGGTTCATACAGAATTTTGGCAACAACCAAAGGCCAGAGTTAGTACATTCTACCATTGTTGTCTTTCTGTCCTCAGCCAATCTAAACTTGCTTTCCCTGAAAAATCATGTGTTGGGGACACTTTACATCTGCCTTGGACAAAAGCAGAAGACTCCCATAAGTCGATTGTTCTTTGTTAAACTATCTGGTTCTTCCTCGAAAACACAACTCACAAAACAAGCCTTTTCATCTTCAAAACTGTTTTATGAAAGTGGTTTCTCTCAGTCACAGTACAAACGAAACTCCTGGACAAAGCTGAATGATCTCAAGACAGAGTGCCTCTTGGGAGCAAAGGAGGTCCCTCTGCATAGGCTGATAGGAGAGCAACTGCATCTTCTTCTTCAATGAACCTTAGCTCACTCTAACCCCCGACAGGCCACAAGACTCACAAGGACTTTAAGCAGCTCTCACAGGAGATTTTAGAGCCACAAAAAATGGGAAGAGTTGAAACTTTCTCACACTAACAACAACAAAAAATTCAGTATTTTGTCCTGGTTCTATTGGTTCTGGTGCTGGTCCCCGCTTCTCTCCACATACCCATTTGGAGGGCACAGTGAGGCATCTATTCCTTCACAGGCACACATTCTCAGGAAGAATCTTTGAGGTGTCCTTGCTAATAGACAACAACTAACCTGTACCCCTTCTATGCAGAAGAGGCAAACTCCCCCAACACACCCAGCGTCCTCTTCCCTTCTTGTTCTGCTCTCTCTGTTCCACCAACCCCAATCTTTTACTGTATTGCACCAGAACAGTCTGTCCTCACTACAATTTACCTGCCCTTAATTAGACCAAGAACTTTGCAACCTGTCTCTCTTCTGTATCAGACATAAGACTATGGACGTATTATGATCCTGAGAAATAATCATGTTATGAGCCTCCTGCTAATGGTAGCAGTTTATTGAAGAATCAAAACAGACCAAGGTGTCCCTGAGGATAAGTCAAACTTTTTGCTGTTCAATATAGACCATGGTTAGGGCAGTACACATATGTATTCAATGCCTATGACCTATCTCTGTATGTGTGTTTAGCATATATAGACTCTGGATTGACTTCATGAAGTCTTACACCACATACATATAAGCATATATGTGTATAAACATATATACATACATACACATAGGGTACACACATGCATACATATACACACATGTATGTGTTTGTGGGGGTATGTCTGTAACACACCATCCTTTAACCCCAAACACTTCCTATCAAAGCAGGCTGAGAAGAGGATACATTGAACTCTAACAAAGTTAAGGGCAGTGGAGAGGGAAGGAGGGAAGACATAAAAGAAATCAGATGAGTTTTCTGGGAGAGCAGCCTGCTTCGAGTCCGTCCTGGACATGGGCCTGGAGATGGGTGAGAGGCTGGGAGGCTAGGAGGCTGACTGCTTTTGAACATTCCCAATGCTGATGTTATCTCTTTTTGTAAGTGGGTGGGGGCCTGGGCAGAAGCAGAACCCCAAGCAGCCCCACACACCCAACTTGGAGTCTTAGCACGGAAACGGAATTGTTTTAAATTATTATTTTGTTTTTAATGAAGTCCTAGCAGAGAACTGATTATCTGTGAGATTAGGCTGGTTTTGTAAAGTACCCCCCTCCTGGAGAGGCCCAACAGGATCAGCAAAATCCCTCTAAGACAGCTTTATCAGAGCTGACTTCCAGGGCCCTGGAAGACTCTGGTACAAACAGCAGCTGCAGTCCATCTTTGCCGTCACTGGGCTCTGCTGCTCATGTCCTCATACACAACCTCTCCCCCCACCCCCCAAGAAAGAAAAACACTCCTGTTTGTATAAGAAATGCCTTCTGGCTCTGTGGGAAGTTCTATCCCCTTGCTCCATCTGTGGCTTGCCTCCTTCCTCCGGACTCCAGCCAGCATGTCCTGTCCATGGGGCAAAAGGGAAAGCAGCGTGCCCTGTTGCCAGTTTGATGCCCTGGATCTGCCTTTCCTGATTCTCCCTCATCTCTTTTGTGCTTGGAGAGCGGAGCAAAGCCAGGCATTTATTCACCCAGGTTTTGGACAAAGCAAAAACTCTAATGTCACAGACTCAGGAAGGTGCTGTGGCCTATTGCCAGGGACCAAATCCTCAGAATTAGCATTAAGTTTTCTGCACAGCCACACAAATCACCTGAACCCTGCCTGCCCCTCTGGAGAGGGCCCTGCTCTCAGTCCTATAAGAAGAGTCCAGAGGCCCAGCTATCCCTTCACTTGGGATGATGGGCCACCAAAGTGCCCAGCTATTCCTGTCCAGGCCAATTAGTGGTGCCAGCCAGGCCTGGGATTGCTGGGAAAGAGGAGAGGGGCAGGGTGAGAAGAAAAGAACCAGGTACGTACCCCTTGAGCAGCTGGGCCTCTCGGGAGTCTTGGGTGCTGAGCTAATGGGATGCCGACATGGACCACGCGCCTTCCATCCTCCACACAGAAAAGGCATAACTGAGCCTCTCATGGGCCACATAGCTGCAGCTGGTCATTTTATTGTCCATCTCGTCGCTCTGCAGCACCTGGTAGAGGAAGTCTATGTACCTAGCGGCCAGCTTCAGGGTCTGGATTTTGCTGAGTTTATCCGAGGGCAGAGTAGGGATGATCTTGCGCAGGGCTGCGAAGGCTTCGTTCAGGGACTGCGTCCTCTGTCTCTCCCGGACGTTGGCCAAGATCCTCTGGCTTTGCAGCTCCTCATAGGACTGAGAGCTGGGGCTGCCCTTCTTCCCCCGCTTGCCCGGGGTGGGGCTGCCATCTTCGCTGGATTTCTTACTGTACCTCCGCTTCCTGCCGAACCTCTTGGGCTGCCTCTCCAGCTCCTCTTCGCTGGTGCCCAAGCTGTCCACGGGAGAGACGGGAGAACTGGAGCCTTCCTCCATTCTCTCTGCAAGGAGCAAGGGGGAGGGGGAAGGAAATAAACTTAGGCAAACTCACTGACTGCCTCTCTCTCTCCCTCTCCCTCTCTCTCTCTCTCTCTCTCTCTCTCTCTCTCTCTCTCTCTCTCTCTCTCTCTCTCTCTCTCTCTGTCCCTCTCGCTCTCTCCCCCTCTCCCTCTTTCCCCTCTCCTTCCTTCCTTCCTTTCGTGTGTGTGTGTGTGTGTGTGTGTGTGTGTGTGTGTGTGTGTGTGTGCGCGCGGTGTGAGCGCGCGTGTAAGCCTCAATGTGTTTGAAATTCCTGAGACAGATCCTTTTGGAAAAACAGAAGTTTTGCTGACCCGACGTTTTCCAAGTTTCTCGAAAGTCTCTTATTTCAAGGACGGGTTGTGCAAAATTGAGGTCTTTGAGAGAGGAAGTTATTCTAACTTTTTTGGAAACTTTAGCTGGGCTCCGCCGCTAAATAGTTGTCAGAAGTGAGGGAGGTGCGGAGCCCAGCGCTGATTGGACGCCGGGGCAAGGGGGAGGAAAACGAGTTTCTTTTCTTTCTTTCCTTCCCCACTTCCTTCCCCCTCCCTCCCCGCTAAAACTTTCACAGTTTTGGGTTACACTGAGCCGAAATCTGGGAAAGGCACCTCGAACGGCGAACTGCTTCTCCCATCTCTGCCCCCCGCCACCCCGGGGGGACCTTTCGCTCCCCTCCCCCGCCCCCAGCTCCCGCCCCCAGCCCCCGCCCTGCCCTGGACACTCGTGGCACAGCCCGGCTCGCCTGGGGGCCTCCCTCCAGGCCGACCCTCGGCGGCCGCCGCGGCGGCTTTGTTTGCTGGCTCGCCCGCTTCCGAAGTCGGGGCTGGGCTGCAGGGCTCTCCCAGTCTCTCATCTCGGAGGCCGGCCGGGGGATCACTCTCCAGCACCACTAACGGACCTCTCTTGCTTGCTCGGGGAGTCCGGCGAGCGCAAAGCCGGAGCCTCCCAAGCCCGAGCGCCCGCCGCTGGGGGAGCGCTCCGGGAAGCCTCGGTTGGGGCAGAGCCGTCGGGGATGAGCCGGCCCTGGCACACCGAGGCCCCGCACCCCTGGCCGGGCATCCCAAGGGACCAGGGAGGGACCTGATCGAGGAAGGGAAGGTTGAGCGGGCAGCGTGGTAATATATAAGAAAGATATGGAAAGGAAGAAGGGGAGAGAGACCAGGAGGGAGAGGGAGAGGAGGAAAAGAGATTCGAAAAGGCAAAGAAAGAGATCAGACAGGGAAGAGGTCAGTGGAGAGGAAAGAGAAGGATGAAGAGAGAAAGGAAGAAAAAAAGAAAAAGAAATTGGCAGAAAGAAGAAGAAAAGATAAAGAGTGGGATAGAGAAGAAAGAAAGGAAAGAAAAGAACGCACAAAAGGAGGGGAGTGAGTCGAGGAGCAAGAGCAAATTCAAGTGGCCCATTCCCCGCTCCCCCAAATCTTCCTCCCAGCGCTTATCTGAGGTGCAAATCCACAAATAAATCCTCAGTCCTGGAGACGACTTAGGGAGAAGGACTTGTCAAGAGACCCGAAGTTCTGGGAAAGTCCTTTGTGTATCCCCACCCCCCCCCTCCCCGGGACAGCCCTAGATATCTGTTTAAACAAATGAGTCAAACAGGAACCCTCGATTTCTCTGTAAAGCACAACCACACAGATCGAAATGGAGGCACCATCCGTCTCTGGGAACTGTTGTTCCTCGTACCCAGAGCTGAAAACGTCCCTGAAATGGCTGGTTTTTAAAACTCACATATTCTAAGTGTGCGGCCGTGTGGGCAAACGCTTATTCCCAAATCCCTTCAATACTTTTTACAAATGCATTTCTGTAAAAGTCCCAAATCAGACTCAGCGGCAATGAAAGAAGCCCCCGCGGTTGTGGGAGCAGCCTTTCCACGTGCTCACGTGGATTTCACTATCTCGCTGGCAGATTCCATCTTTCCCCAGCTCCCTCAAATTCTTTCCCAGAGCCTTCCAGTGAAACTTGGGAAAATGACTTTGGAGTAGGTAGGTAGCCTGGGGAATCTCAAGGGGAGTTCACTGCGGAGTGGGATTGTAAGCAGGGATGCTTTCCTGATGGCCACTTCCAAACCTATTTTCCGGTCCTTTTTAACACTTGATATATGGACGAGCTTGCTCTTTATCTCAAAATCTGAAGGTGTCACTGCTGGGAAGAGGGGAGCTGTTTTGTTGCCAAGAAACTGAGAAGAACAAGCTAGTCGGGGCAACCCATTGACTAAAAAGAAATCTTTGCCTTCCGAATGCTCCTTTCCCTCCTGGCCAGGTTCTGGAGACAGTGTAACAAACTTCTAGAAAATTAGGCGGCTTGAAGAAAAAAACCATTGGAGTTCGCTATTGTTGGAGATACTCTCTAGCCCCTGATTCACTATTTGGAGGCATTCCTAAAGTGGTGTGTTTCTTTCATGTAATTCATAGAGCCGACTGACACATTCAGAAAGGCAGTGTGTGTGTGCGTTTGTGCGTGTGTATGTGTGTATATGTGTATGTGTGTGTATGCGTGTGTGTATGTGTGTGGGGTGTGTGTATGTTTCTAGTTCATCTCTCACTCCTGCACTGAACAGTTATTCCACACGTGGACCCCAAAGTTGCCAGAGCCGTTTGAAGTGGTTCAGTGTGGTTTCTTTGTTTCACAGTTAGCTTTGGGCTTGAGGACTGGAGGTAGTTTTATAGCTTTGATGCCTTTGAAAATATTCCCAGGTGACCAGGTCTCCATTAGGCATTCGCCTAGTGCAGAACTGTCAAAGAAACCAGCCTGATCAAGGGAAAGGACTTCGCTGCTTGATAGGAACTGAAAACCCCACTCGGAATGACCAGAGAGTGATGGGAGCTATTTTGTGGCGTCTTCGCTCGGCTCCCATCCCTGCCCCCGCTGCTCTCAGGCACCCAGCGCCTCAGCGAAGAACACGCTGGGCAGACACTTGGAGAAAGGTCAGCTAGCAGCCTCGGCGGAGTACAGAGCTCCCTTACCTTTTCTTTTCTGCTTTTCCCTTTCTCCTCCCCCCACCCCCGTGCAATGAACTACTCTCCCCCTTTGCTTCAAGTCGTAAAAAAGGATGGAGATCCCCAGCGCACAACTGACTCTAGGTGCAGACTAAATCATTTGTAAAACTTTTGTTAATAGTTTGTTTCAGAAGAGATATGACTGTATAATAGCTTGGCTTCTTTGTGATGGGGGTGGTTACAATCTTCAGGCTGGATGGGACTTCCAGGGACAGTCAGTCCTTGCTCATTTCTTTGAGCAGGACCTCAGTTTCCCCATCCTAGAAAAAATGAAAACTCTGCCCTTTGTAAACATCTGAAAGGGAAACAGTAAGTGCTTATTAAGGGCTGGTTGAATGAATGAATTTTTTAAAAAAGGAACAGGAGAAAAAACTATGTATTCTCAAGCTATTATGTTTGTGAGTCTCACTGTCCTTCACAAATGTTATTAAGAGCTGGAGGGTTATTCTTCCTCATTTAACTTACATTTGATGTCACCCCCAAGGTAAACCTCAGTTTCCTCATCTGTAAAATGGCTGGAAGGAATGCAGCTACCACACAGGGTTGTTATTGAGCATCAGGGTGAGTTATGTCAGCAAAACACTTCGTACACTCTTTACTTTAAAGCTCTATGTAAATGCCCGCTGCGAGCTGGGGATTGGGTGTTCCCTTACTGGCTTTGGAATGAATGACTGAAGTCAAGGAATTCCTGAGGACCACAGAGGCTGCTTTCCACACCATGCTTTGGCCTCTTCTAGCTCTCCCTACATTCAGGGTCAAAAGAAGAGCACTCCCCACCTCCATGGTCTCCTCCCCCTCTCCTCTTTCCCCTCCTTCACCTCTATCCTCCCCCTCTCCAAAGTATGGAGCACCAAAAAGGTTATTTACAAGCGGGCTGTTTTTTAGAGTCCTTTTTTTTTTTTTTTAAATAGCAGGGACAGTTCATCATTGAGTTTAATGACAAAACTGCTTTGCTGGAAAAGTCCAGCAACAGAGATTCTTTAGGGAACAGCTTCTCTCCTCCTCCCCAAGTGCCTGGATTTTGCAAACTGTTAATGAGCCCTGATTGCTGAGAGGTGCTCACCACAGGCCTTCAGAAAGGCACCTAGAGCCTACATCTTGGGCCAGGCTCAGCTTTTCTTTGCAAAGCCAGGACGGTGTCTGTCCTAGGAGGTAGGAGGAGGTGCTCAGCAATTTGTAGATGTGATTTGGGAACACATGAAAGCCCTTGGGAGCATAGCATCTATGAGGACAGGAGAGGAGAGGGGAGAGCAGGGGAGGGGAAGAAAAAAGAGGGGAGGAGTGCTGACTTCAGAGTCCAAAACTCTGAGTTCAGTCATACTTCTGCTGCTTCCTTTCCTGTTCCACCCTGGGCTAACTGCTTGACCTCTCTGGGCATCATCTGGAAAATGAAGGGAGTTGGAATAGATGTACTCTGAAGAGCTCCTACTTCTAAGTCCTGTGCTCCTAAATCCATTTGATGGATCCTGGATAATTTTACAATCAGTGGAAATATGAAAAAAGGCAGGAAAAGTGATGACTATTCCCTGAGCACAGTATATTTACCGTTAAGTCTTTAAACAGAGAATGTGAATGTTCCATCTGGGAAAAATGTGCAGGATTCTGCAATTGAAATTCCTTCATCTATTTATATATTTTTTGGAAGAGCAGAAGATTCTTTATATATGTATACACACACACACACACATATATATGTTCTTCAAGTTATTCCTGAAACAAATGAATGAATGTTATCTCAGTCAATAAATGTATGTTTCATTTATTAGGCATCTACTACTACGTATCAGGCATTGTGCTAAGCTAGGGGATACAAAGATCATCCCTGCCTTTAAGGAGTTTATAATCTAGCTGGGGAGGGGGGTAGGGAAAAGAGAGATGATGTGTCTATAAATAATGATACCTATCAGATACTCGATGGGAATTAATTTTAGCAGGGAAGACATAGACTTTTGGGGCAACGAAGGAGCCTGGAACAAGTAAAGATGCAGGGCTCTCGTCAGTTCTCAGCTTCAGTCAGTACTGAGTGGAGAGTTGGATTCACTTAGAAAATGCCCGCAGGTTGAAGTGGTTGTGGGGCACAGTTTTTGTGAAGGGCCCTAAGCTTATGTGTGGTCAGTTATTATTATTTTTTTTTTTAAAGAAGAGGGAAAAATTGAAGGCAAAGTCATTCAAAAGAAAAATCAAACAATTTTTGCATGGACTTGACCAGACATTTTCAGGTACCATATCTAATTCAAATTAATATTAGTCCTTTCCTTCTGAGACTCTCCCCATTTTACCCTGGATATATCTTCTTTGTAAGTAGCTGTTTTCATGGTGTCTTCTCCATTAGACCATGAGCTACTTGAAATCAGTAACTGATTGTCACCTTTCCTTGGATCCCCAGTGTTTTTAGAACAGTGCCCAGAACATAGTAGGTTCTTTATTCATGCTTATTAACTTGTTGACTTAAATGCCAAAATTAAATCACTTGACAGGTACAATCTCATTTTGTCTTCATAACCATGTGAGGGATCTGCTTATAGGTAATAATATCCCTATTGTATAGGTCAAGAAACTGAGGCTTAGCTAGATGGAGTACCTTGTCCCTAGTCATAGAGCTAGCTTGTCTTGGTGGCAGGTTTTGAATCCAGCTCTTTCTGACTGGGTGAGATAATTTGGTGCAGTGGAAAGAATTCCATGTATTCTGTGTTCTATTTGAATCACAGGTGTTGATTGAACCTAGAGGTTCTAACTTCTGAGCTAGTGCTGTTTCCATTGTACCAGAAGTTTACCACCTGGATGACCTTGGATAATTTACTTCCCCTATCCAGTTCTCAGTTTCCTCCCCTGGAAAATGAGACAAAGGGAGTAGATGCCCTCTAATGTCCCTGCCAGCCTGAAATCAATGATGCCTGGATTCATTGAGGTAAGGAAACAATATTTGACACACACACACACACACACACACACACACACACACACACACACACATTAACTGGGAAGAAAGGAGGCAGTCTCTTGAGTTGCTAGGCAAGCACTCTTTCCACTAATAAGGAGGTAGGAAATACTTAGGACATACTCCATTATCTAACTTGTAAAATTTAGCCCAGTGTAGAGGTCCTCAGTTCCAATTTGCCAAGAGAAATAAAAGTGTGTGATGTGCTCACAAGCTCCCTGCTCTAGCCAGACTGCCCTTTCTCTGGGAGTGTGAAATGCTTCTCTCATAGTGCCTTGGTACAAGCTGTTCATTCCCCACACTTCCAATGCTCTTTCTTTTTGACTGCTCTAGGAATCCCTAGTTCTCTTGAACTCGGCTCAAGCATCACCTCCTCAGTGAGGCCTTTCCTTATTTCCTCTACTGGTTATTACTCTCCCCTGCCCTGTTCATCTTTGTGTTTTTTGATTGGGACCCAGATCTGTGATTTCATTGGTGTATGGAACTTCTAGTAAGGAAAGTCTCTCTATTAGTCCAGCTCAATCCCTCCCTGCTTGGCAGCATCAATCACCTGGGACTCTGATCATTCACCACCATCTGTCGGGCATGTTAAGGTGGGGATTCCTTCCTTGAATGGGTTGGACTAGCACTAGAGCCCACTGGGGTTTGTTCCACTTCTCCAGTTCTGATTGTGAAATTCTGTGTTCTAGGCAGACACTAGTCTTCCTGACCTGGAAGTGGAGGCAAGCACTCCAGTTGCTAAGAGGACCCAACGTCTAATTTGTACTTTTCTCAGTGTGTGTCCTCTCATTCCCCCCCCCCCCCCCAAGGAATTTGAGATCCTTGAGGACAGGTTATTTTTCTAGAGAGCTTTGTATAGCCAGTCCTTGACACTAACTAAAGCTTTTACTAAATGTTTGCTGTGTCTCACCTCAAACATTCTAGACTTGGAGCAAACCATTTCATCTGTCTGGAGCTCAATTTCCATACCAGTGGAACATAGACAGTAATAGCAACTCCCTCATGAGATTGTTGTAAGGCTCCAATGAGATAATGTATGTGAAACGTTTCACAGGCCTTAGAGGGCTATATAATTTATAGAATTGTCTGTTATCATATGATCCAAACTTTAGCTTTTTCACTCACAGCTAGTCACCTGAAATTAAAAGAGAATCAACAGTGGAAGGAAATATTTCTTTGAAGATAACATATACCACATGATCACTGATGGACTGCCTCCTACTGGCTATGCATGGACTTTCACCCAAACCCAGCTTGAATCTCCTTCCTTTGGAATTGGCCAATTTCCCTTAGACAGCAACAATCAATTCTTCTCAACAAGGAGTACTTCCGCACAGAAATTTCACCTCAGAAGCTCAGTGGGTCTGGCATAAGTAGCATGACCTCCTGCTGACATTTCTGATGGCCAACCAGCAGTCGTCCCTGTACCTTCCTGGTCTGCTTGCTTCATGTTTCCAATGTAACTTGGGCTTAAAACCCAGGTATTGACATAAGATCCTCCTCTTTGGGGAAGAGAATGATGACTCAGCATTTGTGGGAGGAGCAGAACTGTTAGAAGAGCTTTGGAAAGGAAAGACCATCTTTATTCCTACTTGGAGAGATAGAGACTTCTGGTTTCAGACCCTTTTCAGGGAGAGAACTGTGGAGAAAGAGGGGGAAAAGACTTTCATAAGTGGTAGACCTATAGGGGGAAACTGGTTCCACAGCATGTTCCAGCTTGCCTTCAAGGAGACTTTGGATAATTTCACTTCGGGTGAGATTTGGGGATCTTGCTCTTGGTTGAGTGAGATCTCAATTTGCTCTCATATGAAGAGTTAATTGACTCCTGCATTTTATCATATATTCTAATCTCTAGAACTTCTCTGCTTTCTCATACTATCTGCTTGGATAAACATATTCATTGACTTTATTATATGTAGTCCGTGGAACTAGCATTTGATGGCAAAAAGTTCAAGGCTGAATGTATAAGCTTGGTTAGCCATACCAGGAAGTAATGGCATTGTTGCTTTTGAATCTTTAAAAAAATCATGCCCTTCCGACAGAAATATTTAGAGAGGTAAATAGACAAAATTTCCAGTCTCATACCCCTTTTTAGGGAGGAACAGAGCAGACAACCTCATGTGAACTTCTCCCATTCTTCTTTAGGAAGAAAAAAACTCCCTTGGAGAGGGGTGGGCAAAATTCTAGAGCTATGTATCAGTGTCTTCCCTTGAGCTGCATGTAGACAACCCATGTAGACATACACCTCTCATATGGGCAGCACACCCCTTATACCAGCATGGTGTCACAGGCCATTGGCTCTGGGCTTCTCTCTCTAGTGATGACTAATTCCTGTTGCTACAGAGAGTTAGCTGGACTCTCATCATTCATCTTGCAATCTGCAACCTGACATCCCCAGTCATCCTGACATATGTCTTGCCACTGGATGCTGATGACTCTAGAGGAGAGACTGAGGCTGGTGACTTTATACAGCTCTGCCTCACTTAAATCCAATTCACTTGCAAATCAAGATATCCCTGTCCTGATGTCATTGATCCTTTTCTAAAAGGAAGAGTCAACAACAGCAACAAATCCTACCTGGTTTAGCTTCACTGACTGCTAATTGGGGGACCAATTGGTACCCTAAAAACATAGGAAGTAGGAGCAAAAGTCTTTGCTTCAATCTTGGGGTGCAAAACTATGCAGCCATTTCTGGGGAGTGCTAGCGAACAAGGCCATAGGATCTCAGATCTTCAACTGGGTGGGACCTTTGAGCAGATCAAGCCCAATTTCCTTACTTTACACTCAAAGAAAACAAGGCTCACATTAGTTTCCATAACTGTATCATTGGTTTGGAGCAGGACAGTATAGTCCATACTACCCCATTTGTTAGACTGTAAGAATACTAGGATTTAAGGTCCTTGAAAGAACAGACAGTCTCCTTCTCTGTACTTGTGCTTGGCATTATAAGCAGGCACAGAATAAATGTTTGTTGATTGATTCATAGATGAACCCCCTCTCCCCTTTACAGATGAGGGAAGTGAGGCAGAGGTGAGGAGAATGTATTACCCAAGGGATCATACGGTCTTGTGAATACAGCGTCAGTGTCATCTCCCTGCTGACGTGGCATTCCTACTGGCTAGTCTGAAATACAGTTGACTCAAGGCAGTTCTTGCAGGCACACATGATAATAACACACTTCTACAGACACCTGAGGCAGGTGATAAAACTATGATTATCTTCGTCTTATGGATAAAGAATCTTGAGTTCAGAGAAGAGTCACTTGCTCAAGGTCATGAAGCAAGTAAGTTGTTACTCGGTCGTGTTTGTCTCTTCATGACCCCATTGGAGATTTTCTTGGCAAAAATCCTGGAATGGTTTGCCATTTATTTTTTTTATCTTGTCCTATAGTTTACCATTCCTTTCTCTAAATCATTTTATAGATAGGAAACTGAGGCAAACAGGGTCAACTGACTTGCCTAGGGTCACACATCTCATGAGCATCTGAGGCTGGATTTGAACTCAGGGAGATGAGTCTTCCTGACTCTAGATTCTGTCTCACTGCACCCCTGAGCTGCTCTTGCAGTAAGTGTCAAGAGGAAGCAATTCAAACTGAGGTTTCTGGATTTCAAATCTGGTCTGTTTTCTATGCCATCTCTCCTATAATGCAAAGGTAATATAATATAGAATATAATATTATATATATGTATATCTATATATGTATAAAATATAATCCCCACTCCCCCATCTAATTAACAATAAGAAAAGCAAAATTAGGCCACATTTCCTAGAACATATACATAACATTGGAGATACAGAATGGTGCTGTGAAAGAAAGATCACACTAGAAGGGACCTCAGAGGTCATCTAGTTCAAATCTGTCATTTTACAGATGAGATAACTGAGTCCCAGGAAATGTCAGTGTCTTGCCTCAGCATCAGAAGTGGAGCTAGTGCTCTTTTGACTGAGAGTCAGCCTACCTGGGAGTGAAAAGACCAGGTCCTAGTGCAAGCTCTACCACTGGATATATCACACGACCTTGGGTAAGTCCTTCACTTTCAGCTTTCTCTCTTGTTAAATGAGGAGGGCTGGCTAGAGGATCTCTCAGGTGCATTCTAACTGAATGCTCTTCAATGATTCTAAGATGATAAATGATTCGCCCTGGACTGCACAAAAAGGATTGTGGCCACATCACTTGAATTGTATAACTTCATGACCTTGAATGAGTCCCTTCATTCTCTGGGCTTCATCTTCTTCCTCTATAAGATGGAGAGCCATGGAACCAGATGGCCTAAAGTTTGCTTCTTACTCTTGCTCTGTCCTCCTATGATACTCAAATGCCCTTTAGTCACTTCCAGCTCTGAATCCCATAATTTAGTAGTAGTATTCTGCTAATCACAGGAAAGGAGGAGATGGCCACCCAATGAGTATGATTTGAAGGGAAGCCAAGGGCCCCCTACTGTCATATATCTCCTCTTTCCATGACACCATCTTCCCCTCCTACCTGACTGGAGATTCTTACCATTTGTCTCAGTCTCCTGGCTAAGACAACAAAGTCAGAGTCATTGTCTCTAAAAGGCATGTCACCTTATCAGGATGTCAGTCACCAAGGGAGACTGGGGGCAAAGAAATAACAAAATTTTATTGAGGACGATTCTGCATCAGAACCTTCCTGACCAGCGCTTGACCTTTGTGAGGCACTCTGTCCTCTTTCCTCTTCCCTCTCATTCTCTCATTGTGCTACACAAAGTCAGTATGTTGTAGTGGAAAGAACTTTGCTTTAGGAGTAATCTCATGCAAAATCTGCTTCCAACTATTCTGTTATTATGGTGAAGTCACAACTTCAAGTTTCTTCCTGAGTAACACTGAGATTAATAATACCTGTTCCACCTATTTTATAGGGTTAGGGTAAAGATTAAATGTGATCAACAAAATTTGTCTGATAGTGATTGGGTACTCACACCCCAGCCTAGGACTATCTCTCTCCCAATTATTTCTGGCAATAATTCATGAGTGGACCCAAATGAGGCAAACTCTCTCTCCCTGTTACTAGAACAAGCTGATCTCTATAGAATCTCCCTTGTATGAACAGGGCCATCTTGTACCAGCAGAACTTTCATGTAATGATTCCCACAGTTACTGTATACAATTCAAAGGTCAAATTATAGACATCAACTTATGAGGCCATCTTATTACAGACATAAATGTACAGATGTAAAGCCCCTTAGAAACCTCCCTACCCCCAGCTCCAGGCCATGCCAGTAGTGAATGACACCTGTACCAAAGGTACAGAAACTGAATGTTACCACCTAACTAGCAGAGTTGGCACACAATGCACTAACTTTTTCTATATAAGCTTTAGCATCACTCCTGTTAGGTTGCAAGTTCAATAAGGAACTCTGCCCACCATATTAGCATTATAATAAACATTTTGCCACTTGACTGAAAGGCTGCTTGAATCCATGAATTATTCCAGACAATTCTGCCTTGAACCTCAGTATTTTGGGGTCCCCGCACCCCTAAAACTGCATCAGTAGGATTTTGTGAATATAATTGGAGGTTGGATTAGGTGATCCCTAATATCCCTTTGAGATCAAAAATTGGGATGCTATGGCCTTGTATCACAAGTTTAAACAGTCTCTCCTGACCCTACTACAGGTGCTTTTACTATGTCTTTATGAAGGAGTAGAAAATCAGGGTGAGTGGTCATTTAGCTGTCATTTGGTCTGTATCAAGACTGTGAGATTTCATAAATAAAGGACCAAAATATATTTTCCTCAGAGATTGATAAGATTAACCGCCATCATTAAGGGGAGGGAAGAAAAGTTAAAGAGATGTTTCCTGAGAGAACTGAGTTGAATTCTTATGTTGTAGATGAGGTATCCTAAAGGGATTTTTTTTAAACTCAATTTTACAGTCCTAAGAGCTGAATGATGGGGCTGTGTTCCAGAATAGAAGAGAAGCCAGAAGTTGTAGCTGATACTTCAAGGTACTCTATGAACAATTACTCTCACTGTGATACATTGTTTCAATATCAGCACTAGTAACACTGGGGTTTATTTAAGCCATTGAGACTAGAGGGAGGGCAGAGTTGAATGTGAGAAAAAATGACAGAAACTTCATAGGAAAAGAAGTTTCTCCAATTTATTTTTAAATTTGGGATAAAAAGTCAGGGCAAATTGATGAATTAATGAGACAGTTTATGTAGTTCTGTTTATTTATGAGCAAATATTGGAATATATTTCTTGATTGCCATAGAACTCTGGTAGTAAATTAATAATGTAATGAATCAAATAGAAGATTGAGAGGTGAGGTTTTGGTGTTCCTGTAAACCAATGTAATGACCCCCATGACTCCCATCACCCAAACTGAGGAATCATCTTCTGAGCCTATTACAGTCCTTGGAACTATAAAGGAACTATAAAGGGCATTGTGATTTTTGATGAAGGGG
The DNA here is from genome assembly GCA_028627135.1 of Pseudochirops cupreus. Taxonomy (NCBI): domain Eukaryota; kingdom Metazoa; phylum Chordata; class Mammalia; order Diprotodontia; family Pseudocheiridae; genus Pseudochirops; species Pseudochirops cupreus. Next base: position 392,935,659 of record CM053584.1, on the reverse strand, counting down.
TGGAGGAAGAGGATGATGATGATGATGATGACAGTTCAGGGAGGACATGAGAGGTGTTTTCAGATATTTTAAGGATGTCCTTGGGAAGAGTCTGCTGGGCGTCAGAGAGGAAGCAAATAACAATAGGTGGAAACTGTAGAGTGGCCGATATCAGCCTGATAACTTCCTAATGATTAGAGCTACCAGAAGCGGAATGGGAATAGAGCAATACATACACATATGTGTATACATGTATTTTACATATACGTATGTAGACAGAAAGGGATATTAGGTGCCATCTAGTTCTACTCCTTCCTTTTTCAAATTAGAAAAATGAGTATTAGAGAAAGGAATTGGTTTGGTCAAGGTCCCACTGCTAGTTTAGCTGGGATTTGTTCAGGTATGAATTGGGCTGGATGGCTCCTAAGGTCATTTCTGCAGAGATACAATGTCCACTTCTCCCACCACTGTTTCTGTCTCTCTGTTTTTGTCTGTGTCTTTGTCCATCTCTCTGTCTCTGTCATTCTCTCTCTCTCTCTCTCTCTCTCTGTGTCTCTCTGTCTCTGTCTCTGTCTCTCTGTCTCTGTCTCTGTCTGTCTCTGTCTCTCTGTATCTGTCTCTGTCTCTGTCTCTCTCACACTCACAGACATGCACACACATGCACACACCATTCTTACCATAGCCAGGATGGTACTATTGGGCCCTAAGTAAAATGGAATAATGATGCAGAGATTACCTCACAAAGTTGTTGTGAGATTCAAATGAGATGATGCCTATCAAGTGCTTCACAAACTGTATCTGATATCACTCGACACCAGACCCATCTAAATAGCATTTATCTGGGAGGCCATGGAGACCATCAGCCCCTCAGAGGCACTCATGTCCTTTCTGGCTTGGGCAGGTGGAATATTCATTAAGGCTACAATAGCGATTGCTCTGCCACGAGTGAGAAGGCTGGCAAGACAAAATGAAAACATATTTCAGGAGTTGGAAAATCAAAGCATGCAAAATATTTTATTTTCATTTCATTCCCTGCCCCATCCACACTTTATTTTTCTTGGAGGATATTTGGTTGGAGAGGTGGAGGGTTGATTTTTACTTGGTTAGATGTGAACTCTTAGGTACAAAGACAGTGAAGTATTTGAAAAAAGTATTGGGTTCAGAGTTAGGAGGTTTATGTTGGAAACTGGGAATTACTTCACAGGTTACCTTGGGGAGATACTTTTCTCTCTGAGTCTCAGTTTCCTCATCCGTGAAATGAAAAGAACACTTTTTGTCTCCTTTTCAGCTGTCTCCAGGTTCTATTCAAACTCATAGCCCTGAGACCCCATCCAATATGCCTTTATGACAAACCAAGTTTGCTTGTATTTGATTTCAAAGTGAAAATTATTTTAATGAAAAAGAATAAACAATCAGTAATTATTTCTACTACATAATCTCCCACAGATTTCCATACCACCAGTTGGGGAGTTTGTATGCATCCCTGGACAACAAAAAATCCTAGAAAGATGCCTCTTACAGGGCTACTTTCATCAACAACAGCAACAACACTTTTTTCAAAATTGAGAATTAATTGACAATTGTGCCAATGTCTCAGTATTCCAAGAGCATTGTTTAAGAAGCCATAAACTTGTCCTAGGAACTTTTGTTGATATCTCTGTTTTGTAAATCACCAACATTCCCAAGGTATCCCTCCTGTATCTCCTCCCAGAGAGTCTTACCTTATAACAAAATAAAAGAGAAAACAAAAGTCCGTTTAGCAAAGCTCACTGACATCTCAAGAATGTCTGAAATTGGATGCAGTGTTTCTTACTCTTGGTCCCTTACCTCTGCAAAGAAAGGGGTAGGAAGGGGGGAAGTGGATTTCACATAATCAATCAATTCCTTTAAAAAGAGTCATCCCCAAATAGGAGGAACTATCTTAAAATGGTAATAGGTAATACGAAATTTTGAGTGGAGTATAATGTAGGCTAGATGAGCTCTGAGGACGCTTCTGACTCTGAAATGCTGCAGTCCTATAACTGGATCATCTCTGAAGTCTATTCCATGTCTATTTCTTGTATGTCGTCTTTGGCGCTAAGCTGGGACTTTGTGATGTTGCCACATTCACTTCCGATCGCCTTTATTGTTGTAGTCATTGTATCTGTTACTTTTACAGGTTTGCTTACTTCTATTTGCATCACTTAATTTACATTTCCTCATGCTTCTCTGCATTTATCACATTGTTTCTTATACACCCTCATACCCCATCCTATACGAGTACCACACACACACTGTTCAGCCATTACTCATTGATGAGAATCAAATTATTCTGAGTTCTTTGCTACGCCAAAAAGTGATGTTAGAAATGTTTTGGTGTCTGCTGGACTTGTTGAATGCTGATTATCTTTTTCCGGCCTGGTCTATTGACATGCTCTTTTAAAAACCAAAACCAAATAATTTTTATGATCAGAGATTTATAACACAGTTTGTGATCTAAGATGTGATTACCCCTTTGAACAGTATTTCCCCTGATACTCTCGATCTTTTGTTCCTTTAAATGAATTTTGTTATCATTTTGTCTAGTTCTTTAAAGTGTCCCTTTGGTAATTTTATTGGCATCCCACTAAATCAGTAAGCCAATTTTGGCTGCATTTTCATTGTTATTCCATTGAAATGGCTCACAATGGGGACTGGCGATGCTCTCTATTATACCAGTGGTTCTTTACTGCTGTAGAGAGCATTCCTAATTTGTGGTAATTTTGTCTGAATTCACTTAACTTCTTTGTCTTGCTTTATTTCTTTTTTTTTTTTTGCATTTCTAGAAATATGTCAGGTAAAAGTGGGGAAAGGGAGCGCCCTTCTTTTGCTCCTCTACTTATTGGGAATGCTTGCAGTGCTTTTCCGTTTCCCATAATGCTAATGAGACATACATGGGAAAAGACAAACCGTAATCTGGAGCTTAAAGAAGATGCTTTTTGTTGTTTCGAAAACATCCTTCCCTGCCTATATCCTATTTTTTTGCATGTTTCATACTTCGTCAAACTGTTTTTCTACATCTACTGATATATTGATGTAGTTTTGGATTCTTTTATTTTTAATAGGGTTAATAATTATATTAGGATATGATAGAATTAATGATTATATATTACAAAATTATATATTAATTATATTATATACAATTATATCTTCATATTTAATCATTTGTAATACACACTTAATGTATAATATAATTAATATATTAATAATTTAATAGGATTATTCATATCCCACCCTCCAATGTTGAACCATTCTTCTGTCCCCCAATTTGATTTGGGGGAGAGTGGAGGGAAGGAGTAAATTGTTGTCACAATTTTAACAGAATTTTGTTTAATATTTTTGTTCATTTTATTTACTATTTCTGAATCAACATTTATCCATAATATAAAATAGAACCTATGGTTCTATTTCTTTCCTAACATTTCTCTGGCTTAGCTATTAAGATTATTATTTTTTCCATAAAAGGAGTTTTGGAGAGTGTTGCTTTTGTTTTTTAAGAGAAATTTGAGTAGTATAGGTGTCATTGTTGTGTGTCCTTCATTCTGGAAGGGGACCATGACATCAGGAAGGCAATGCCACAACTTGCAAGTAAATTGGATTTAAGTGAGGGAGGGCTGTGAAAATTCAGTGGCCTCTTCTCTGGACCTATTTGGGTCCAGTGGCAAGAAATAGATCAGAACAACTAGAGATGGCCCTGGATGCAGTGGGAGACCTTGGCTTTTTTAAACTAAAGTTTTTCAGAGATCTCAGTATGATTGAGACAGTGCCCACTTAGTAATTAAGACTAGGTAAGAAATGAGGCAAAGAATGGCCCATTTTACCTAGTCAAAAAAAAAAAAAAGAAATGTGGGAGGGTAATACTCTCAGGGTCTCTGGCCAAAACAGAAACAATTGTTAATTTTTTTTTAAATGACTTGTTTATGTACTTTTAATTTACAAGATTCAGTTCCACAATCCCTTGAGTTTCAGATTTTCTCCCCTCCCTTCCCCCTCTGCCATGGCGTGCAATCATGTATAGGATCTGCAAATACTTTCACGTTGTATAATAGTTTGGTTATATAGAAGGGTTGTAACCAATGAGTGATCACTGGGAAAAAAAAAGCAAAACCAGACATGAAAGAGAACGATAGCGTGTTTTGCTTCGGTCTCCATTTAAACTATAGTCTTTCTATATCTTTCTCTGAGTTTAGATATCTCCTTCCATCCTGAGGCTTGTAGAGTTGTCTTTAGCTGTGCATTGTTGAGGATAGTCCAGTTTGTCAAGGTCGGTCATTATATGTATGATGTGTCTGTGATTGTGTACAGGTTTTGCCTGGTTCTGCTCTTCTCACTTAGCATCAGTCTGTATAAGTCTCTCCAGGTAATTATGAAGTTCATCTCCTTCCCATCTCTTATAGCACAATAGTATTCCATTACATTCATATACCATAGCTTGTTCAGCCATTCCCCAATGGATGGGCATCCGCTATATTTCCAGTTTTTTGCAACCACAAAGAGAGCTGCAATAAATATTTTTGTACATATGGGACCTTTTCCCACTGCTGTGATCTCTTTGGGATATAATCCCAATAGTGGTAACAATTGTTAATTTTATTCACTCTGAGATGTCAGGGGTCAAGCAATGACTGACTAAGTGGGGCTTGGACTGGGACCTATTGCTGGCCAATCAATAAGAGCCAGAGTGAGTGGGTTTAAGGCTGGTCTTTAAGACAGAAACCTAGCCTGTATCAGATTGTAGGCTGTCTCAGAGAGGGGAAAGGGTAATGAGGGGGAGGAAATTTAGAACTGAACATCTTAGAGAAGTGAATGTTGAAAACTAAAACTAAAAATATATATATATATATATATATAAAAGAATCATACAGAAATGTTGGTGTTTTGCCACATCCTTTTTATTTGTGTTTTTTTTTCAACATTTTATCTTCAACATGACTATGACTTGTTTCTGTTATTTGCTCCCTGACCCACTCAATGCTCAGAATATAGAATCCATCCTCAGCACTTTCTTGGCTTCAAGCATTCGAGTGATTTGATCAGGAACCTCATTCTCACTTTCCAGTTGGCAGCTATGCCCAGTTGTGGCTATGCAGTAGAGAAAACACTGAGAGTTGTGATGTGCCCAAGTGTGTGGAGCAGCTGGTATCTCGTGAGACACTTCACCCGTCTCATTCTCCCCACCATTTATAAAGAACCCCCTGTGCACTTGCAGTGTGGGAGGTGTTTTGATACCTCTTCAGTCACAGAATCTTCCAATAGCAGCAATCAAAGTCCCATAACATCTTTCTTGGTTTTCAGAAGGTGGTGAAGGCAGAGAGGTCTACAGCAGAATAGTATTGTCTGGAATCAGTGTGGTTTTTTTGTTTACTTTTGAGATGTTAGCACAAAAGGTCACATAATTTTGGGAAACTATTGTGAGAAAAATGTTTTGCATATTACTCGTTTTACTTTATGTGCTATATTTTTATGGATTATTTCCTGTCTTCTATGTTATGAGAAACATTATATTATCAGAACCAATTTCTGGTATAAAGAATTGTATGCAGAAAAGTGAATTTTCAGTAATTCCTAGCGAAGGATTACAGTGTTTTGGTGTCACGTGAATGCCCTATAGGTTCAGTGTATCATTATTCGTGCCTTTTACTTTTGCACCATTTTCTAGGAACGTTGCCCTCGCAGAGGTTGAGGACTGACCACATACTCTTCAATGTTTCTATGTAGAAAATACCACGTATTTTTTGCCTTTAAATCCTCCAATAATTTGTTCATTTTTGTAGGTAATGATTTTTTTTCTGTTAGATTTATTTAGGTCTGAGAGAGCAAGATTGATGTTTCCTATGACTACTTCACTATTATAAATGCCTGGTTGCAGCTCAGTTAATTTTTCATGCATATGTTTAGATGTTTTGCATTTGTTCATATCTGTTTCGTATTGATCTTGAATCATTGTCTTTGGTTCCCATGAGCATAATGTAATATTTTGGTTTATTTATCTTCATTGATATTATGAATTTTTATTTTTGGTTTGTCTAATAGTGTGACTTCCACTTCTTTTTGAGGGTTTACCTGCGTGTGTGGTGGATTTTGATTCAGTTTCTTGTTTTGTTTTTGTGGGTGCCTTTCCTTTGTAGAGGTTTCTTAGAAATGACAAATCGGGGTTTCATTTTCTTATGTACTCTGCTAGTCCATTCACATTTAAAGTTGGGAGAGTTTTGTTTCTGTTTTTTATTTTATTTTATTTTATTTTTACTACATTTGTCTCCTATAGTTTTTTTTTTCAAGATTTTTCAAAATCCCCTCCAATTTTTTTTTTTTGGTCTTTTTTTGGAGGGGGGAAGGCAGGGCAATTGGGGTTAAGTGACTTAGTCAAGATCACACAGCTAATAAGTGTTTAGTGTCTGAGGTAGATTTAAACTCAGGTCCTCCTGACTCCAGGGCTGGTGCTCTATTCACTGCACCACCTAGTTTCCCCTCCCCTCCATTTTTAAGTGACCTTTTTCACCTCTGATTAATTTTGCTTAAACTACTCTGATAGAACTTTTCCCCCTCCCCTCCCCTTCCCTCTCCTCCCCTCCCCTCCCCTCCCTTCCTCTCTCTTCTCCTCCCATCCCCTCTAGTCTTCTTTCCTCTCTATCAGTATTTGCATGTATGTATATGCACATATAAGGAAGTAGCTTAGTCTACTTCATCTCTATGCCTTTTCATAATCTTCTTCCAACTTTCTTCTGCTACCGTGAAAATAAGGATCAAAGGAAGGCCATGTTTCCCTTCCTTGGTTTCCCTGCCTCTTAGTGGGGAGGTTGGCAACTGGGCCTTAATCAATAGCTTTGCCCTGCTCCTCCCTAGCGCCCCTACTTCCCCTGCCTGCCCCTCATTTCCTGCCCATTCCCCTCCTGTTCCTACACCCCCCTCAAAGAGGCACTTGTGCCATAAGATCCTCAGAGAGGTTCTTCAGCTGTGAGAGTACAGGTGAGAAGACAGAACTTGATAGGTTTTGACTTGTCATTTTTCGGGAGGATTCCTTTGAGGTCTTTTCAGTAATACAGACACTGGGAGAGAGCCTGGGTAATTGGCCTGCTGTGGGGGCTTCCTGGGCTTGGGATCAAGGCAGCTGGGATGCCTCCCCAGCTCTGCCTTGTCAGACTTCCTACTCTGCAAGCGTACTCCCCTTCCTCTCTCACCATATGCACTAGGTGGGAGGCTCCCTGCTAGCCAGCACATATGCACTTCCCACCCTAGTTGGGCCATGAGGAAACACCACTGGACAGTGATGAATAAGGTTCCAGCATAGAGCTAAAAGGATCGTCTATCTAGCCTTCTCATTTTATACTTGCAGAAACTAAGCCCCCCCCCCCAAAAAAAAGTGACTCACCTATGGTCCCACAGGTAATACGTGGGAGAGCTGGGGACTGGAACCTAGAAATTCTGTCTGCAAATCTAGTATTCTCTCCCCATCCTGTACTTAGTGTATATGTATAGATCTGAATGTCCAGTCCTTTATATACTCACCTTTAAGTCAATCTGGTGACCACGTTGGATGAAAAAAAGGTCTTGATTATATAGACAATTGAGCCAGATCTGATGAAGTAAAATTTAATTAGGTTAAATGTGAAGTCTTACAGTTGGGTTTAAAAAAAACACCTTGGTGTGCTAAATAGCAGGTAGTCTGAAGAAGATCTGTGGTTTTTATTGGACCACAAGCTCAATACACATTGATACTGTGTGATTTAGCTACTTTGAAATGGGATTGCAGTTTTAGGCTATATTAGGAGAGGCATAGAGCCCAGGATAGGGAGGTGGTAATCCCCTAGCCTTCTGCCCTGTTCTGCCCACATCTAGAGAATTGTGCTCAGTTGTAGGGGTCGATAACTTTTTGGAAAGAGACTGAAACTCTGGAGAGTGGCCAGAGGACAAATCGGGAAGGCAAAGTACTTGGAGTCCATGATGAATGAGGTTTGTGGAATAAGATAGTCCAATTCCATCTGGAGCAGAGGAGATTTGATTGGGTCACCATCTCTATCTTCAGATAGTAGGAAGATGGTCACACGAAGGAGTGACTGGAGTCGTTCTGCTTGGCCCCAGAGAGCAGAGTGAGGACCAGTGGGTGCCTGTTGAGGATACCAGAAAATGTCCTAATGATGAGAAAACTCCCAGTCTGGGGAGGAAGGTCTAGGAGGAGCTGGCTTCCCCTCAGTTGACGTCTTTAAGCAGAAGCAAGATGGCTACTTCGTCAGGGGTTTCACAGAAAGGATTCCTCTTCAAGATCTCGAAGTGACACGAGTGCTCTAAGTGCTCTAAGTGCTCTAGGAACCCTTGATTGACAGGTGTACCTGACCCTCTCTTATAGTATAAAGAGCAGGGGCTCTGGGTTCAAATTTGACCCCTAACTAATGCAACCTTGGGCAAGTCACTTCCCCTCTCTGAGCCTGTGGCCTCCTCTGGCAAGCTTTCTTTCAGCTTTAAGGCTTTGGGCCTATGAGTCTATCAACTCCTGAGTCCTGACTCACATCTTTGCCTTTGCACAGAGGCTCCTACTTGTCCAGAATGCATTTGCCCTCACCTCTTCCACAAAGAATCACAGATTTCAATCCAATTCAAATCAATCACACTTATTAATTGCCTAGTATTAGCTAGGGACTGTACTAAGCCCTGGAAATACAATTAATAAAAAGAAAGACAGTCCCTGCCCTCAAGGAGCTTAGAATCTAACAGAAGGAGATTTAGACTGGAAGAGACGTGGGGTGACATCGAGCCCAACTTTCACAAAGGAGGAAGCTGAGACCTGAAAAGTACCATCCAGGAGCACAAAGCTAGCAAGGGTCTGTGGGAGGATTCAAACTCAGATCTTCCTGACTCCAAGCCAACCTCCCTCACCACCTTGTCACCTTCCTTCGAAGGACAGATGGAAACCTGCTAAGAAACTCTCTGGCAAAATATACTTTTGTAGTCCCCAGTGAACTAGAAAATTTAAATAAGCTGAATATCTCATTAACCAGAATGTCTCAGAAGTTTGGGGCTAAAGACAAACCTGAACCCTCAGGGAGCTGCAGCCATGTTCTCAGGGGTGTCTGTCTTTCTCTAAGGTATGACTGACTTCCTTAGGACAAATGAAACCAAACCAGGGTGGGATATGTGAAGGGCAAAGGTGCCTCCCTTCAGTGAGATGGACCTCAGCTGCTTCCATTCCTTTTTTTCTTCCTTATGGCTTCACTGTGATGCAAGAAAATGACCTTGGTTGTCTTGGAATCTGAAACTGCAATTGATGAGTAAGAGAACACTCTGCATTTGTCTGCTTGCTCCCAGAGGTTAACTGACCTGGGTGGGAAATTCTGGGTCAATTCCCCACATTCTCTCCCAAAGGAAATTTACGGCTTGCCAGGGATGCTCTGAAAACTTTCTCCAAAGAGGGATTGTTGGGAGTCAGGAAAGGGCTTTGCTCAGAACACTGGAACTTCTCCTGCTGAACCACTCCACCTGGGCTTTCAGCAGTTGGGGAAGGTTTGGATGCAGAATACCCACAGTGCTCCGGGAGGGGACTATTCTGAGGCACAGAATAAAGCAAATTATAGCCTGGTTTTTGTCTCTGTCAGTTTCAGAGTAAGAACTTGTCACCTTCCACTTGTTTGAAAATTAAATGGAAAATCCTGAAAGGACCTGGATCCTGGATGGACCAGACTATTTGCCCCTCACTTTAATTTCTCCACAGGACACTGGCCATCTGGGTACCAGGCCCTGTCTTTATCCTACTTTGTCCCAAATAGCCTTGGAGTATCGTCCTGGTAGGGAGATGATTGGGTCAAAGACTGAGCAGCTCCATAAATATTGATGAACGATTCCATGTTGGATCCTATGTGGCTCACCTCGGAGCTACATCAGAACTGTAGAACTCGCCCTTTCTCTAGCCCTAACTGACTATTTTAAGCTGTCTCAGCACATTTAAGGTGTGATATCACTGAATTTCTGATCATCAAGAACTTGGAAATTTTTCAGGTGGTAATTAAAACTTGTCTTTTCGAAAAGTTCGCTTTGATAAGTTTGCATTTTCATCTATTTGTTATCAGTTTGTGTAAATTTCTTGTCAATTTCAGAGATATTGTTAAATGTACTTATTACAAAGATATTCTCCCGTCTGTTTATTTCCCCTTCGCTCTGTTTGTTACTTTTTGTCAGGCAAAACTCCTTATTTTTATAAATCAAATCCATTTAAATTCATTTATAATTTCCTCTATTTGTTCAATAGGTAAACATTTTTATTCTTCTTTAATATTCAGACAGATCTACCATCTCATTAATTTGCGAATTCTGTGCATCGATGCTGATTGTAAGGTCTTCTGGGCCTGCCTGCCGCGTGTGGTTCTCAGCCTTGCCTTCCCAAAGACTGCGAGGGTAGCAGTGGAGCGCTTGGACTATCCGCCCCTTACCCCTTACTCTCAGCAAGTAACTGGCCCATCTTTCCCTTTCCTGCCTAAACCGCATGCTTTATTCCAGATCTTCAAAGTTCCTTATTTATTCTAGGCTGTAACCTACTTATACCTGCTATGCCCTTTTCTATTCCCATCTGACTAGCATTAATTTTTAATTCCTTAGAGACTATACTGTTCTACCAGAACTTCATGATGAAAGTGGTGAACAATTGGTATTAAAAGATGGGTCTTTATTTCTGAGAGAGGTTGGGAGTCATTAGAGAAACTTTACTCTTCCTTGAAGGCAAATCAGCTGAGTCTTCTTCCCCTATTTAATTCTGTGTGTGTGTGTGTGTGTGTGTGTGTGTGTGTGTGTGTGTGTGTGTATGTGTGTCCATGGAGGGATGGACTGGACTTACGTCAGGAAGACCTGAGTTCCAATCCTTCCTCAGACACTTGCTAGCTGTGTGACCCAGGGCAAGTCAATTAAATTCTCTGGGCCTCAGGCTTTTCATCTGTAAAATGAGAGTAGTAGACTTGTTAGCTTCCAAAATCCCTCCCACCTCTGAATCTATAATCCTTTTAACTGTATGTTACAATCTGGGCATCAGACATTTTTCATCCACTTGCTTTTTCTTGTGTAGATGGTATATATACATATATATACATACATACATACATACATGTATATATGTGTATATATATACATACATACATATATGTATATATATATATATATATATATATGTATATATATATATATCTTGTGTAGACTAGACCTTTTTGAAAAGTTATAGATCTCTTCCAGGAAGTTCCTCAGTATTTCATAGCTCAATGAAACCAACTCAATGAGATCCACAAAGAGAAGCATCTGGGAGATCTAATTACCCACAGAGGGATTGGTCTTTGTTCTGGACTTCCTCCAATACATTGGCGAACTCCTTCGGTGAGCATGTCTCCCTGTTATGCCTCACCTGATGCTTATGATTGAACAAAACAATTTTTTATTCCACCTTTGAAGGAAACCTGAGTGACTGGGATACATGGATGGGAACTGCCTTGTTGGGAGTGGTCCTTTAAAGGTGACGTTTTTCTCTACAGAATCTAATACATTTTAATAGTCAACAGAATATAAGCAGAGGAGGATAGTGCATTCTCCACAACTTTCAGTAAGTCATAGGATAATAAAGATATTTTCTCCTGGGGAATATTGCTTTCAAAACCCTACATGCGTGTTTGCAGATGACACCTTTATCCAGGGTGTCCTCATACCTTTGATGTTATTCAGTCATTTTCAGTTGTGTCTGACTCTTTATGACCCGATTTGGGTGGTTTTTTTGAGGGGGGCAAGGATATTGGAATTGTTTGCCATTTCCTTCTGCAGCTGATGAGGAAACTGGGGCAAACGGGATGAATTGACTGGCCCAGGGTAATGCAGTGAGTATCTGAGGCAGGATTTGCATTCACATCTTCCTGACTCCAGGCCTGGCACTCTCCTCACCGTGCAATCTAGTTGCCCTCCTCATACCCTAGCAGAAAAATTCTGTTATCTTTGTAACAAAGTAGGTGTGTTGTTGTCTTCTCAGCCTTCTTTTTCACTATTAATCTGATCTAAACCTTCTCCCACCCTGCTAGGGGTCCCCTCAGGTGCCTTGTCAGGACATCCCTGAGAGGCCTCCTAGCTCTAGGCTGCCCAGCCCAGATCTCCTCTCTATCCGTATGGTCCTTCCCAGATGCTTTTCCCACATCCATTCTCTTTAGGGCTATTTGTGCTTCCTCTGTAAGTACACACAAAATCTCAACTTGGCTTCATGGAAAACATGTTCTATTTTTTAAAAAGTCTTTGCCAATATTTTCCATTTTTCTTCTGTTAGTTTTACTCCCTCCATCTTTATCCTTCAATGCCCTTGGGATAACTCTGGTTAGTTGCATCTCTAGCCAAGTTTTATTACAACCAGTTTCCCCCTCCACGGCTTCTCTCTGTTTTATGAGGCAATGCTGCTCACAATCTTCCATGCTGACTCTCTGTAAGGTTTTAGGAACGAGTTTATATGTTCTACCAGGTGTTGCCTTTGGCTGCCAGCTCTCTCCCATTGCTGAGCCAGTCAAGGTCCTGCTGACTAAGGTCCTTTTAAAGGCTTTTTGGGTATCCTTGTCGCAGCAATTAATTTACATCAGTTAAATTTCTGTGTGAAATAATTAAAGTGTGCCCATGACTCTTCTACTCATTACATATTTCTTGCCATTAATGTCTTCTTTGGATAGGTCATGATTGAGTTGTCCTATCGCCCACCATTCTGTCACATTTTTATTATTCATTTTAGCTTCATCTAAATTTTGATCTTTGCTCTGACAATGGTTCAGTGATCCAGCTGCACACAAACAGTGGGTAGGAATGGCACTGCCAATTATGAATTATTTCATCTTTGTGAAACTATAATCAGTCTCCTTTTGGGGGGTGGGTGATGGCAGTCAGTGCTCACTATGCCCATTACTTACTGGTCCTTTTCTTGAAGAAAGTATTCACGAAATATAGGCATGAGGTTTCTGTGTAGTCTGCAAGCCTTTGGACTGGCTTATCTCCTTTTCCTGATCCGATGTACTGACAGATTGCTCAGAATCATTGACTTATTCTCAGTCTTTTCACTGAAGTCATTGAGGATCACAGTGGATGTTGCTTTAACTTGATGGTCCCATAGTCTTCATAAAGTTTCTCTGCCTCTTTAAACCATGCAAAATGCTCTGGTGCATCAGCTGCACTTGTTTTCATAGTGGTTTTCCCCCCTCTAACTATTTATGGTGAAAACTACAAGACAATTCCAAATTGGAGAAGTTACTGCATTGCTGAATTTATTTCACATCTTTCTTCTCACTCCTCTCTTGTCTTCTTTTTCTAACTGATCCTTTTATTATATCTTCCCTATGAAAATTTTTTATTATTACACATTTAAAATATTGCAATACTTATTTTTCTCATTTTCCTTGGCCCAATATAATGTTCTTTTTTTCTTCTATTTTCCCCAGTAGAATAACTTATTTTTCTTTATGGCCCCCCCCCCCATTCCTCAGAATGCTGAATATTTGTGAGTGAAATACTGACATATATTTTTAAAACCCAGAATCTTTCATCATCTCATTTAGACAGAGTACATTAATCATATTGAAATTATTTGTATATGTTATCATCAATGTTGTTAAACATAATCTTATGAAGAGCTTAAGACTGAATAGTTCATTAAAAGAAATGAGAGTTGTCAGGCTACATTAACTTTTGAGGAACTGGTGGTAAATTGTTAGCATTTGGAAATAGGTAACAATCTGGATATTTCCTGCATTGTTCTCAAAATGTTTGCTCCATTTCTGTGATGACCAAGGATGGTGTGTCCATTATCCAAGAAAATTTGTCTCATATTTACTTCTAGGGAGGTTTCTCAATTTGAAGTGAATAGCATTAGATCCCCTCTTTGTGCTCTGAAACTGTAACATGGGAATCAACCATGTCTGGGACCTTTGGCTAACCCAGGGTCAGTGTGCGGTGCTATGGTTATTCACAATTAAATAAATATGGCTCCAGCTCCCAACCAGTTCTTTCTCTACCAAACAGACCAGGAAAGAAACGTCAAAGAGCAAAGCCTTCAATTAGGACAGAACATCAAAGTAAAACATAAAGGGAAAACAAAAATCCTTCCCATCCCTCCCGCACTTGAAAGGGACTATCTCCCAACAAATTCTCTTGCTGGTCAGGAAGAGAACGTTTCCCCTGACTATCGATGCTCCTGAGTGTTGCAGTGTCTGGAACCCTCTTGTGGCTCTGTCCCCTGGCCACCAGCCTTGCCTTCTCCCTTCCACCTCTGTGGACACCATTCCTCTTTGACTTTGGAGCTGCTCTTTGCTGCTTCTCCATTAAGTTCCTGTTATTCGAGTCAATTTAATAAACATTTATTAAATGCCTGATGGGTGCCAGGCACTGTGCCAAGCTCTGGGGATACAAATGACAAAATGAGACAGTCCCTGACCTTAGATTTCCAATCTTATTTGTTGAAGTCATTCCTGCCACTTTGGATTCTTCTTCAGCAGAAGGGATAGTTGTTACTCTTGTGAGACCGTCCTAGACCAACCATCCTAGGACCAATCACCATCTTCTTTTTGACACTTTTGTTGTCACATAAAAAAATACTATGGGTGAACATCTTTTTCAATCATGGTAACCAATAGTAAATCTCCCCTAGCTCTCTTTCTGGTTTTGTTAGGGCTAATGATTTTCTTTCAATTCCAACCCTGCCTTCTGGCAGTTAGTGCCTGCTACATGCAAATTATGTTGAAACTTTTATAAACATTGAGAAAGCATTTATGGGCATGAAAAGGAATTTCTTGATGCTCTCACCCTTTGTTTTCCCTGCCTTTCCCTTCCACTATATGTCCCTCTATGCTTGTTGTATGTTCTTACTCACTGTTAGCACTGGGCAGTCCCCAAATCCCCATTTCTGTTTTATCTCTCTAGATCTTTTCTACTTTCTTATTTTATTTTTAGGGCTTCCCTTTAAAGGGACCCTAATGTGGAATGCCCACTTGCCACAAAAGAACTTTAGTTTTCAGATCACCTCTAAAACCCAGACAGAGAATAGTTTGATGCATTTACTTCAAGGCCAACTAAAGCTGTTTCTCAGTTTAGATTTCAGATTTTGTCATTCTGTTGAGGTTTCTTTGCTTTTTGTTTTTAAACAAATACAAGACTTGAAAAGCCCACTGTGCCTGCAATCAACTGTATTTGTTTCCTATTCTTTGTTCTTAGGACACATGTCAGATCTCTTAGCAAATGTGACCCAGTCCTCTTGGCCTCATGGTTGGGCTGACTTATTAGCCGGAGACCTAATTCTTGTTTACAAGTTGACTTGTACCACAAAAGGGGTAGACACTGACTTTTCACAATGATTCAGTCTCTTCTCTTTCAGGACCTGTGTTTTCATATGAAGTATAGATCAAATGCCCTAAGAATGCCACCTCCCACCATTGATGAATAGGTTTTAGCTATCACACATTTAATGGGATTTTCCCCCATAACCGTTGAATCACTTAATAAATGCCTCCAATCTCTCCTCTTTCTCATTTAACATCTACTCAACTATCATGATCATTTTCATACAGTACAGGTCTGCTCCTGAGATGCTGTTAGTCAGTAAATTCCAGTGGCTCCCTTCTGCTCTTAGGATAAAAAGGAAACTCCTTTGATTTGCATGTATTTCTCTTAACAACCTGATCTTAACTTTCCAGTCATCTCCCACTTGAGTACCCTCTACATTCTCTAAGATACAGCCCCAGTCAGCCTGTTGGCTGTTCCTTGAACCTCTCTCATCTCTCAATCTCTCATTCACACTGGTTGGACCTGGAATGTGCTTCCTCTTCCCCTCTCCCTCTTGGAATCCCAAGCTCCCTCAAGGCAAGTGTCAAGTGCCCCCCTCACCCAGGAACCTTGCCTGGTCTGCCCAATTGTTGGTGCCCCAGCCCATGCACAGCAGAGAATTCATTTTGGTTTAGGTGACACACATGTCTCTACATTAATGTAGACACGCTGATTCACACCAGGGGAATATAAGCTACTGGAGAGGAGGGAATGTTTCATTTTTATCTTGGCATCCCCAACAGCTGGTACATTTCCTGGACCATAGAAACTACTTACATTATTGTTAAGTTGGACTGAGTTGAAGTCTCCTGGTTGGTTTTCTGACAATGCCAAGATCACTTTGAAGGGTGGCAGCACACATTCCTGTCAGAGCACCGGATTGTATAGTGGTTACAGCATGGGAGGGGAGAAGTACGACTGAAGAGGAAGGACCTTTTAGGGTTACCTGATAATGACACTGAAGCCACAGGGTGGATCTCACACTTGAGGGTTCTGATAGAGCTTACAAAAGGTGCAAGATTTGCCGAGCATATGATACAACATACTTGGCTCTGACATCCTTAACAGTTCCAGCTAGGTGGTTCAGTAGGTAGAGTTCTGGATGTGGAGTCAGAAGGACCTGAGTTCAAATCTCACCTCAGGCACTTACTAGTTGTCTGACCCTGGGCAAGTCACTTGACTTCTGTTTACCTCAGTGTCCCAAACTATAACATGGAGATAATAATGGAGCGTGGAAGATAATAATCTTCCTTCCAGGACTGTTGTAAGGATCAAATGAGATAACATATGCCCAGTGCTACAGAAATACTAACTACTATTGTTAATTATTATTACTCCTACTACTTATGTTGCTAGTGTGGTCACTCCATCAGTCACACTAGATCACAATCTCTCAACAGCTTAGCTGATGCTGTTATGTAGAGGAAACATTCATCACCTTAACAACTGGAGACTCAAACAGCAAACTCTTGTTAAAGCACCTACTATGTTCCAGACATAGTATACTAAGGGTGTACTAAGGGTGGGGAATGCAGAGAGTTACAAAGGTAGCCTCTGCCCTCAAGGAGCTCAAAGTCTAATAGGGAAGAGAAGGTAAATAACTAGAAACATGCCAGAGATAAAGAGGGTGGATGGAAGGAATTCTGAGTGGGGAAGAAAGTGAAAGCCAGGGTGGATGGATAGGGAACCAGGATGGACTCCCGCAGAAAGTGTGAAGGAAGCCAAGGGTTCTAGGAGGCAGAGGTGAGAAGAGACATTGTTCTAGTCATGGAGTCAGCATGAACAAAGGTGTGGAGGTGTTAGGCAAAGAACCATGAGTGAAAAAACTAGCATGTAGCCCAGTTGGACTGGTATGTAACATTGGAATCAAAGTTCAAGGATCTGTGTGAAGGATGGATGGGCTGGTCAGGCAGGATGGGACCAAGCTCTGGAGAGTTATCAATGGCAAATGGAAGACTCTGTATTTTATCCCAAGGCAATAGGGAACTATTGAAGTTTATTAAATATAAGAGTGACATGGTCAGTCTGGTCACTTTGGTGACTGACTGGAAGATGTACAGGAGACAGGGAGATTCCCCCCTCCCCCCCCCAGCTACTGGCCATAGTCCAGGTGTGAGGTGATGAGTGCCTGTCCCTGGGGGCAGCTGTTAGAATGGCAGGAAGGGGATTCACTCGCCCATTCAACAAATATTTGTTATGTTCTTTCTATACACAAGGCTCTGTGTTTGGCCCTGAGAGAGAAAGACCCTGCTGAAGCAGGTGCTGACTTCAACAAGCTTATATTCTGTAGGACATTCTTGCTCCCTGAGAGATCCTAATCAAGTCATGTAACCTCTGTAGGTCACTTATCACTTTCCTTATTTCTAACCCAAGCAGCAAGGA
The DNA here is from genome assembly GCA_028627135.1 of Pseudochirops cupreus. Lineage (NCBI taxonomy): Eukaryota > Metazoa > Chordata > Mammalia > Diprotodontia > Pseudocheiridae > Pseudochirops > Pseudochirops cupreus. The sequence goes on along the minus strand of CM053584.1, from coordinate 392,917,980 downwards.
TTGGATAAGGGTTGGGACTCCTTCTGACTCAAAATCTATGATCCTACTTAGTGGAAGCATGAGAACAGGCAACCAAACATCAGACTTTCAGCCCTTTGCCCTGCGTTTCCCCTTTTCTTCACTGGCCCCCACCCATACCCTTGTTTCTGCTGTGACTCCTCCCTTTCACCCCAGGTCAGATCTGATATCAGATCCCAGGCTCACCTGAAGGCCTAAGTGACTCAACCTGTCCCTCTTCTCAGGGCTGATCACAGGGGTGGCTTTTGTTGTTTTTCAGTCATTTTGCCACTATGTCTGACTCCAAGACCCCATTTGGGGTTTTCTTGGCAGAGATACTGGACTAGTTTGCCATTTCTTTCTGCAGCTCATTTTACAGATGAGGAAACTGAGGCCAGCAGAGTTAAGTGACTTGCTCATGGTCACACAGCTAGGAAGTGTCTGAGTCCAGATTTAAACTTAGGAAGATGAGTTTTCCTGATTCCAGGCTTGGTGCTCTAACCACTGTGTCATCTACCTTCCCTGAAGAGAGGGCAGCTTAACCCAAATGATGACTTACTCGGGGGAGAAATAGCCTTGGCGGGGTTGGGAAGGGTCCTCTTTGCTGGGCTTTTCAGGTGTAGGGAAGCCCTTGTTCCCTAGGGACAACTGTCTAGAGAGAGTCAGAGTTCATACAAAGACAAATACTCCTTTCCTTCTGCAGCATGGTCTAAGCTTCAACACTTTGTTTCTCTCAGTGATATGACTCCTTTTCATCTAGTGCTTTCTGATTTGGAAAACACTTGATAAGCATTGGCCTGTCTGATCCTCCCAGCAGACCTGTGCCATCTCCTTGGAAGGCTGAGGCTCAGAGAGGAGGAGGCGGTTGTGGAGTGGGTTTAGCCAACCTCTTCATGTTATAGAGGAGGCAGCTGAGGTTCTAGGAGGCTAAATGATATCCTTCAGGGGTTTCCAATTCACGGAGTCCAAAACAGAGCTTGTTATCTTTCCTTCCAAACTCTTTCTTCTTCCAAACTTGCCTGTTACAGTCAAAGGGACCAGCACTTTCCCAGTCAGCCTGGCTGCAACCCCAGTGCCATTCTTAACTGGCATTTACACCACAAATAGAATCCATTGGTAGGTCTTGTCCTTTTACCTTCCTGCCTGCCTTCATATACCTCTCCTGCTCAATAGCCACCACCTTGTTCACACCCATGTATTAACCTTCTAACTTGTCTTTCTGTTTTAAGTCTCTCTTTGTACTCATCCATCCCCACTTAGCTGCCCAAATGATTTTTTTGCCTGTGTCACAGACCTCCTTCCTCTCCCTGTCACCCAATAAATTCCAGTGGCTCCCTATTACCCCTTCTCTTTTCTCCATCTTTTTGACTGAACTCCAACTCACTGGACTCAGAGTTTGAGCCATAGGCAGGATTGCAGGTCTGGTGGTGTAGCAGTAAGCAATTTCAGCATGAAACACTTAGAAGTCAAGGTACCTCATAAAGAAACCTAGAAGGGGGTGTTGGACTTGAAACTGGGACTGTGGTCTGTGGGAACCAAGCTGAACTATAAACCTAATCCCTTTCCCCTCCCCAGGGACTAAGGTGATGGAGATGGGGAGTAAGATTGTGCCTCTCATAAATTGAGGTGAGGGGAATGTATTTGCATATTTGTGATTCCTTTTTGAAGTCTGTCTTCCTCTTTGTAAAAGTTCTAATGAGTTACTATAGCAAACCTTCAGGGGAGAACTGAAGCCAGGTTCTCAGACTTCCAAACCTGGGCTCTTTCCACCACTCCCAAGACTACAAATGGCTACCATTCTGAGGTGGGATCTGAAGCTCAGTTTTCTGACCCCAAGTCCAGGGGTCTCTCCCAAAGCCATGCTGAGTACCCTGCAGAAAGGATTCCTGGCTCTCCAGCCCAAGCTCTGGTCTCCCAGAGGAGACCTCCTCCCACTATATGGAGGCAGGAGAGGCAAGGGAACTCACATGTGAAGGAGACATGCTTTTATTCCTTCTTTTCCAAAGTCATCTGTAAATATGGTAACACGGCTGGGACAGAGTTAGAAATATAAACATTTAGTATCATGGGATGACAGGACACATCTGAAATGTGGACATTTTTTGGGATTGTTGCTTGAGATCCAGACTGGAGATAAAATAAACTGGGAACCTAAAGTAAGCCATAGTGATGAGTGATAATGCTATCAAGTCTGAAGGAGAGCAGAACTGACAAATGCCTTTGGATAACAGGGAGAGGCTGCCCTGGAGTGGTGGGGGTTTGTTGGCTGAGGTGAGGCTGAGCAGGATGTGCCCTCATGAAAACAAGAGATCAAATGTTGGTCCTGGGAGGTTCCCTGAGGGGGTGGCCAATTATGGAGATATTGATTGGAAACAGGAACATCTCTTGCTGATTACTCCACCATTTTGATATAGTTACATTATTCAGAATTAGAAAATTTCACTGAGTAATTGGTTTCTAGTGATATCAAAGGCAATGATTTCTGAATAAGTTCCTAATTGGCCAAGTGTCTGTTCTAATCAACTCATTCCAAAACAAAACAAAACAAAATAGCATTTTTAATGTGTCTACTAAGTGCCAGGTTCTGGGCTCAGGGCTGGGGATACAAAAAACAAACAAGCAAACAAAAAGAGCTAGTCTCTACCCTCAAGGAGCTTGAATTCACTGGGTGGGGGGAGTTGGCAGGAGGGTGGGATTCCACATGCACACGAGTAAGCAATATAAAGTATAGACAAAGTGATACATAATAATTCACTGGGACAATGCAAATTTATCACCTGATTCCAGATCCCGACCATTAGCTATAGGCCCCCAGGACATTTTCCTTGAGTACAGTGCCGGGCTCAGTCTTTTTCTATTCTCCATCTCCTGCCCTCATACTAAGAGACTTCAGCTAAAAATTGATACTTTCTCAGCTATCCTAACTTTCATTTCTCAATCTAATCATTTCCTAGGACCTAATTCTCCACCCAGGGGGATGCTGGTAATTATTTAACAACCAACTCTCCAAAAAAGAAATGTAAGTCATGATATGCTTTTAAATTTAATCTTCATGTTAATATTTCTCCATAATTAACAATTAAGAAAACAGTAAATCCAGTCCTGACTTTGAGCATTTGCTGGTTTCCAAGGTATAAATGCTCCCAAGGAAAATTTAACAATCAGCTCTTACAGCCAGTCCAATCTCCAGCATTCTCTTGACTCTGCCCTGCCTCAGCTGGGCAGAGAGGTGCTTTCCTTTTCTTGCCATCACCCACAAGTCTTCTATTTCCATGTTCTTTATCTCTGGAATTCTTTTATCTGATCATAATTTTTTATGAGTTTCTCTTGCCTTCTGCTTTTTGATCCCAAAACTGTCTTTTGGTCTCACAGTAGCCTCTAATTCCCCGTGCCCCTGAGTGTCTAGGTCATCAGCTCTGTAGTGGTACTTTCCTCCCTTCCTTCCCTTCACTCCACAGTGAGTCAGTTCAACTCTGGTATTCTCTTGCCTCCAATTCCTGTGATCACTCATCACACTTTGCCAAACTCAACCTTGCCTTAGTCCTACCACCTGTAGCCTTTGCTGCTATCCATGTGACTCTTCTCAGAGCTGGAGAAAATTGTGAAAAGTGTGGCAATTCTGTTCAGTGTAGAGTTGCTTTATGTCAGTGGTTCTCAACCTTCCTAATGCCGTGACCCTTTAATACCCATACGTGGGCATATCTGCATGTGGGCGGACCTGCCTGGAGATGGACAGAGGAGTGGTGTCTGGATTCCTAAGACCATCGGAAATATGTGTTTTCTGATGGTCTTAGGCGACCCCTGTGAAAGGGCTGTTTGACCCCCAAAAGGTCACAACCCACAGGTTGAGAACTGCTGCTTTATGTAATCTCAACTAAGCCCTCACTGAAGCAAGGCAATCCTTTCACACTTCCCTAATTGATAACTAGTTCACTCACAAAAATGATTATTCCATATCCTTTAGCTGTTACCTAAACCCTACCACACCTCCTCCTCTTAGCTATGAACCTCACATCAAACTTTACTAAGAACACTGAGGTCATTCTCTGAGAGTCCCCTCTTCTTCCCTTTTCCCTGACTCACATCTCTCAGCATCTTCCCCAATTATCTCCTTCACTGATGAAGAAATGGTCCTTCACCTTCCCAAGACAATGTCCATAATCACTGCTTCCACTTCTCTCCTCTCATTCTAGTCCAAACTCTTTGCAGTCTGACCTCCAACTTCATCGCTCAACTCAAATTACTCTTTACAAAGTGACCAATGATCTCTTCTTCCCTTAATATTTATTCATTTGTCTTTAACATTTGTTTTTTTAAAAATTGAGTTCCAAATTCTCTTACTTCCCCCAGTTCTTTCCCCACTCATTGAGAAGGCAGGCAATATGAGACCCATTGCATATGTGAAGTCATGCCAAACATTTCCTTATTAGCCCTGTTGGAAAAAAAAAAGCAAGAAAATTAAACAAAGTGATAAAAATATGCTTTTATCTGTACTCCAAGTTAATCAGTTCTCTCTTTGGAGGTGTATAGCACTTTTCATCACGAGTCTTTGAGAACTGCCTTGGATTGCTGTGTTGATCAGAATAGTTGAGCCTTTCATGACCCATCATCACTACAGTATTGCTCTTACTGTGTATAACCTTTTCCTGGTTCTACTCACTTCACTTTGCATCAGTTCATGTAGATCTTCCCAGATTTTTCCAAAACCATCTCTCTCATTGTTTCTTATAGCATGATAATATTCCATCACAATCATAACGACAACTCATTTAGTCATTCCTCAATTAATGCTCATCTCCTCAATTTCCAATTCTTTGCCACCACAAAAATGCTGCTATAACTATTTTTGTACATTTAGGTCCTTTCCCCTTTTCTTTGATCCTCTTGGGATACAGATCTAGTAGAAATATTGTTGGGTCAAAAGGGCATGCAAAGTTTTATACTCCTTTGGGTATAGTTTCAAATTGTTCTCCAACATGGAAGGAAAGAAAGACTTAGTAAACCCTTCCTATGTGCCTGTCTTGGGGGTAAGTGCTTCACAAATCTCATTTCATTAAACCCTTACAACAATCCTGTGAGACAGCTGCTCTTCTCATCCCCATTTTACAGTTGAGGCAAAGTGAGGTTAAGTGACTTGTTCAAGGTCACACAACAAGAGAGTGTTTGAGGCTGGATTTGAACTCAGGTCTTTCTGATTCTAGGCTCAGAAATCTATCCACTGTGCCACCTAGCTGCCTCTACCAGTATAGAAAAGTACAACGAGGATTTGGTTTGGGGGAAAACACCTTTAGATGTGTGGATCCCAAGCTTTTAGCTAGGGTAGGGTGACTGGAAAGGTACCATAAGGTGGTACCTTGAGTTCCACACTCAGTTACCAGGAGATACGAATTAAAATAAGAAGTTAGCAGCTTTCACTGTGTCAGGGGGAGGCAGAACAGAATTATTGGTTCCCAGGGGCTCTGCCCATAGGGTGATCCTCTCATCAGTTCTGTTTATTCCCCACTTTTCCTAACTCTTGCCAACTATGTTTGTCTTTGCAAGTTGATTTGAGGGCATAGATGAGGCCAGACACTAGACTCCTCCTGCCTCCAGAGGAAGGTACAAAGGGAGGACCATATGTATGTGTATATGGAAATGTATACACACATCTGTGTGTAGTAAAGGCAAATACCCTCACATTTATTTTGTGTTTACTTATATATGAACAGACTGTTTCTCCCAATCACTCAGCAAGCATTTATTAAGCACCTACTATTTTCCTGGTGCTGGGCATACAGACATAATGTATGAAACTATCCCTATTCTCAAAGAGTTCCTATTCTAATTGGGGGAAAAAGAAATCCTTTGAAGGCAGGTACTGTTTCCCTCTTGTCTTTGTATCTCCAGTGTCTAGTACAATGCTTGGAACACTTATTTATTTATCACCAGACTTATGATTTCATTAATGTAGGGAACGACATTGAAGAAACTTCCTCTACCGAGATCTCGGGGCGGTGCCTCAGACGCAGCGCCAGTGTGTATCAGCAGTTGGATTGAAATCATGGTCTTCATTACTCTGAGTTTTGTTGGCTCCCTATCCACTGCCTTGCCCAGCCTTTTTGCTCAGCACATAGTAGGCACTGTCAAAGCACACACATTGAAACTTTAACGACTTTTTTTTTGTTGATAGCTTTTATTTTTACTAGCCTAGATTTTCCCAGTGTCTCTTCTCCCACTTTCTAAAGAGATATCCCTTCTAACAGTGACTTTTTTAAAATGAGAAAAAGAGGAAGGGAGTAAATTCAACAGAAACGATCGATACATTGAAAAATCTGGCATTGTATGCAATATTCCCTTCCCACGGATTCTCAGTCCTCCCCTTCCCCTCGCTACCAAGGAGTGGGGGGAGGGGTCTTTTCTCATCTCTTCTTGGGGACTGTGTTTGTTCTCTGTACTTTTGCTGTTGTAATTTTCAATTATTTCATAGTTGTTCTGCTCATTTCCATCGTTGTAATCATTGTGTGTGTTGCCTTCTTGGTCCTTCTTAAGTCTGCATCAGTTCATGTAAGGTCTTCAATGCTTTTCCATATTTATCATATTCATTTCTTCTTATAGAACAATAATGTTCCAGTTCATTCCTGTACCAGTTTCTTTAGTCATTCCCCACTTGTCTGGTATCTATTGTTTCCAATTCTTTGCTACCCCAAAAAATCCTGCCATAAATATTTTGTTGCATATGAGCCTTTCTTTTTGTCCATGACTTCTGTTGGGTATACGCCTAGGAAAAAGGTTATGAATATTTTAGCCACATCGTTTGCATAATTCCAAATATTCCCCCGGAATGGTTGTCCTAATTCACAGCACCACCAACAATACAGTAATGTGCCTATCCTCCCACAACAACTCAAACAATGACTATTCTTGTCTTATGTCAGCTTTGCTAATAGGCTGGGTGTGAGGCAAAACTTTGAAGTTGTTTCAATTTGTGAAACTTTTATTATTAGTGATTTGGAGCAGCTTTTCATTTGGTGGTCGATAATTTCTAATTCATTTGAAAACTGTTGGTGTCTTTTGACCTTTCATTTATCAGGGAATGACATTTAAGCATACACATTTTAAATAATAGGCAATAGAATTTGGCCAAAGTGGCCAAGAGGAGCTACATTCCTCTGGGCCTGTCAGAGATGGAGAGGAAGAATGTGCTCCTTCCCTGGTTGGCTTGCTGCAGCTTAACAAGGTGCAGAAATTGAGGCATGCTGCTCCATCTGTTCAGTTGGACATATGTGACACTCCCACTTCAATGGCTCCTTCATTTTCTATGCGTCATGGTGTTCATTTTGCAGATTTCTCCTCCACCCTGCATACCGAGAGATTCCAGAAGAACCCACACAAGTGGGTCTAGCCGGGCTTCTGCCCTTTGTTATTCAAATCAGGGAAGGGAGCACAATGGCCGGAAATGGTTTTAATTAGAAAATGAAATAATAGCAACATTTGAAGCTCCCAGCTTTGATGGTCCGAAAGTGATTCGGGGGCTGATCCTGCCAACGTTCTCTAGGTAGAATATGACCGAGCTGAGAAACTGGAGCAGAGAAACACAGAAGGGAGTGGTTGTCAGGAAGACAGTCAGAGCCGCATTGTGTCATTTCTCAGAAGCATCCCGTGGACTAGATGTCAAATGGAATGCATTTTTCCTGACTGCCTTGACATCTTTTCCTGGAGACAAATTCCACACTCTTGGAGGGCAGGGACTGTTTCATTTTTGCCCCTGGGTCTTCTGGGCCACCTACACTAGGACCTGGCACATAACAGGAAACTTAGTCATTGATGGTGGAATTGCATTGTCCAGTGGAAGCTCCTTGAGGGCAGGGGTGGCTTCCTTTCTCACCTGTGCTGCCAGGGCAAAGTGCTGGGCACATAGGAGGAATTCAGTGTTTGTTGATTGAGTGTTTCCTCAGTCTGTGTTTCAGATTGTTGAGAAGTCATAGTCTTCCCTATTCAGAAGGGCTTAGGAAGTGCCTGAACTGAAGACAAGAGTTCTCAAACTGGAAGCAACAGGAGGAAGCGGGGGTGATAAGCACAAGCTGTCATGCGGCAGATTTCAGCTGGACGTAAAGAAACACTTCTCAACTTTTCAAGCTGTCCCCGGGCAACCTGGGCTCCCTCCACAGGCTGCACAAGCCCTTCCTCCTCCCTGGAAGGTGTCAAGCAGAGGTTGGGTGATCACCTGCACCAAAGGTATTTTAAAAGAGATGCTAGTGCAGGTATGAATGTCATCAAATGGTGTGTGGTGTGTGTGCATGTGCATGTGTGTGTGTTCCCTCTTTTGGATTCTACATGTCCTAATTTGTTGAATTAAGTTGAATATGGACACAATATGGTATAGGGGAAAGAATACTGGATTTGAAGATGAAGGACCACTGTTGTTCAGTTGTGTCTGACTCATTGTGATTGCACCTGGGGGGTTCTTGGCAAAGATACTGGAGCGCTTTCCCATTTCCTTCTCCAGCTCATTTTACAGATGAGGATACTGAAGCAAACAAGATTAAGTGAGTTGCCCAAGGTCACACAGATAGTAAGTGTCTGAGGCTGGATTTGAACTCAGGTGCTTCTACCTCCAGGGCTGGCACTCTTTCCAGTGCACCGCCTAGCTGCCTTCTCAAAGGACCATAAGGATATAGACTGAGTCCTGGAGGAGGCCATAGAAGCCAACCTCCTCATTTTATAGATGAGGAATTAGAGTGTCAGAGAGGTTAAGTGATTTTCTCAAGGCCAATAAAGGGCTAACAGGGGCAGGATTTGAAGCCAGGTAAGTCACTTAAACTCTAGACTTTCCTCTGTCTCCCTCTGTCTCTCTATCTCTATTCTTGTCTCTTTCTTTCTTTCTTTCTTTCTTTCTTTCTTTCTTTCTTTCTTTCTTTCTTTCTTTCTTTCTTGTGTCTCTCCCTGTCTCTTCCTTTCTGTTTGTCTCTTTATCTCTTTCTGTCTCTGTCTTTATCTCTGTCTTTATATCTTTGTTTTTGATGATCATCTTTTTCCAGTCACTCTTTCTCCTGCTGGATAGCACTTACTCTCTAGTCATCCCCCTTAGTTCATCTCCTTCAGAGAGATTTCTTTGATGAGCTAGCTGGCGGAAGAAAGATTTTGTATCTGTTTCTGGGAGCTGTGCTGATTGGAGGGGGAGAAAACTTTTTTGCTGGGAATTGATTGGAAGAAAATCATTACTACTGGAGACTGATTAGTGGACAGAAAAATCCTTTGCTCCTTGACAGCACTGGTTGGGGAAAAGAGAGTTTTTTTTTTCTCCCTTGTCTTTTGTGGCTACCCAGGGCTGGAGAAAGTAACATCCTTCAAGTCCTAGAGACCTCTCCAAGAGAGCTGATTTGAACAGCTCTGCAAATTCCAGCATTAGAGGGAATGCTATTGATAAAGAGCATAAAGCTGCCTTCAAACCCAGGAGGAGAGTAGCATAAATAGAATAGCCAGGACAGATGAGGCTTCACAAACCCACTACATTTTGGCATAAGAATTTTCCATGAGGAGGTTAAGGCCATTGGGTTCTAGAGTCTAAAATCAAGAGTTACTACAGGCATATGGATTTCTATGAAGCTCATGGCCTAATGGATAGAGTACTGGGTCTGGAGTCAGGAAGACCTGAGTTCAAATCCTGCCTCAGATATGTCTTAGGTGTGTGACCTTGGTCGAGTCACTTCATCCCAGTTTCCTCTTCAGTGGAATGAGTATAATAAAGCATCTACATGATAAGATTGCTGTGAAGATCAAATGAGATAACATATGAAGTATTTTGTAAACTATAGCTCTATATATAAATCCTAGCTATTATGAAGAGTGACATGATCATGCTTGTACTTTTGGAATATCGGTTGGATAGTTGTGTGGAGGAGTATAGACAAAGGGTGGGGCAGAGCTTCCTTTAGACACCCAGGTGACCATCAGACTGTCTGGGCCCCAAGGAGAAGTTTACCAGAGAGCCCTGTCTGCCTTCTCGCTGCCCCCCAGAAATATGCTGAAAAATCCCCAGGCCCCTGCCCATAGGAGTCCTTCATGCCCTTTGCATTTGCAAGGTCAAGCACATGGCCAAAGCCATATGCTTCTCATTATTAATTATCCTGAGACAGACGAGGGCTTGGAAGTTGTTAGGGATTCAGCAGCCAGCAAAGAAAAGGGAAGGGAGTGAGGAGGATGTCCACTATGCTACTTACCGCTGCAGAGAATAGTGGAAAATAATGAAAGCAAATGAGGGAGACCATAAAATTTTAACAGAAAAAATGTGACCTTCCACCATTTTCTTTTCCCTTCCCAAGTGCCTTCCATAAACAGTGGGAGGCCTATAAATAGTCCCTCCACTTATCCTTCAGGAGTGTGGAGGTGAAGGATCGCTGGAGCTCCTCGAGATGAATTCAGAGCTGAGAGCTGTGGCAGGCTCCCCACTCTAAAGTGATCACCCCAAGAGCTCCCAAATGGCCTCCTATTTATCACTGCTACATATCTATGGATGGAAATAGAAGGGGACCAGGACATTTCAAACAATAAATCCATGGGGATTGTTATGTCCAATTGCCAAGCCTTTCTCGGCTCAGGAGTCTGTAGGCATCGTCTCTTCCATCTCGAGGTGACCAGTGAAGGTTTGGCCTAGGTTGGGATTCAAGGAAATGAAGGCTGTTGGCTGCCCCATAAGAAATGGTTTAGTGGCTTCTGTCCAGCTTTTGAGTGGAGCAATGTTTACTTTGCATTAATTGGTCTCCTTCTTGGCAGTCTGGCAGAGAGGTCTGGGACTGCTGGTTACAGTTACCAAGAGGTCTGTAGGGCTGGGAGAAGGGCAGTGCAGATACACAGGCCTTGCTACAGCCATGGACTTGGTGTGAGATGCTAGTATTGGCAAGGGCTGCTGCCTTGCAAGCTTGTGAATTGGTAGAACTTATTCTGAATGTCTCCCCTTTCCATCACTCCCTTCCCTTCCAGGGTGTTACTTTCTCTCTTCCCTTAGGCTACGTTCAGGCATGTGGAGCTCCTTTGTAGAGTGACAGGTACTCAGGATAAGACTTATCAGTTATGTACACTTGAGTGTGAGTGTACATTCCTTCCCCAAAGACATGGTGTGTTAAGCTAGCAAAAGTGGAAGGTTTTAATAGATTAGGAGCCAGAGGGCACCCTAAATGTCATGGAATCCAATTTTCCCAGCCTCAGAGAAGTCACATGGGCAGTAAGCACCAAAAGTGGGATTGGAACCCCCACCTCTGACTCCATACCTAGTATGCCCACTGCACCACACAGCCTCCAACACCATCAAGATAATTTAGTCCACGCCCCTCATTCCGAGCTCTAACTAGGAATTATTTTGTTCCTAGCAAAATTACTGAGGAGTCATGAGGCTTGGGGTGTCCTAGAAGACAGATTGACTAAAGGAAGGTTCACAGGGGCACCTCAGACCAGGCTCCTGGGGCATTTGGGAGACCAGAGAAGTGTGGATGAGGATGGAAGGGGTGATGTAATAATAGGGCCTAGGCCTTGGTCCAGGCCATGGATCAAGAGATTTGAGGCATAGGCAAAGAATGCTTTGGATTGTCATGGAGAAAAAAATAATGCTTTTTCCCCTTCAAAGAAGGTGGTTCCTTCAGATGCCTGCACCCTAGGACAAAAGCCCTGTCACCCTCCCCTCGTTACAGCACTAACACTCCTGATGCAGACACTGAGGGAGGAGGAGGTAGGATTAGCCCTTGCTATGGAGTGGTAAATTGGGACTTTTGTCCCTTTAGAGTTTCAATTGCGAATGATCCCAGGAGTTGTGGGGGAGAGCAGGGCATCTCAGAAATCTCTAAAATCTGTAGGGAGTCACCCACTCCAGCCATCTGGAAGGTCACTTCTGAATTTCAGGGTCCAAATGGACATTTTAGCAAGGGTAATATTGCCTCCTGCCAAGGCACTGAATGTGAGGGGTCTCACTGACTTCCAGTCAGCTCTCTTTGCATGTAGAAGAAGAGAGTGATCCCCCATAACACTAAAGGAGATTGATTCTATGATGGTGAGGCCCCTTGGGATTCCCCTTTCCTGGACTCAGCTCCACACATTCCAGGCAAACACATGGGAACTTGAGGTAAGCCTGTTTCTGGTCATGCATCATGGATGCCCTCCCCTTGCTGGCACAGACACCTTTTGACTACTTCCTGTCAGTAGTGATGACTCAGGGGTCCCTACTTCAAGGTGATGAAAAGTCTTTTTAATTGGTTGTGGAGGGAGAACTCCATTTATATTCTAAAGATGTGAGCCAAATCCTCCTCTCCTACCACCAGCCCTCGAGCTCTCCTCCCCTCCCCAAGCATCTCTCTTCCTTGGTATCTTTCATGTGAGGAAGACTCTTATGAGCTTTCAGGGTGGGAGGGGGAGCCAACTCTTTCCCTACCCTTCATTCCCTCTCTCCCTGAGCCAACATGGATCTGTTCCCTGTCAACCTGCTACTGTTGGTCCTGGCACCACTGTTACCACCCCAGAGACATCTACAGAATGCCTTCGTAGAGAGCAATGGAACTGGAGTCAGGAAGCCTTGGGAGTTCACATCCAATCTCAGACAACACTTACTAGCTGTGTGATCCTGGGCAAGCCACTTAACTCCTGTCTGTCTCAGTTTCCTAACCTACAAAATGACAATCATAATAGTACCTATCTCTCACTATTGTGGTGAAGATCAAATGGCATTTGGCATAATGCCTGGCACATAGGGGTTTTATAAATATTTCCTTCCTTCCACCCTTCCTTCCTTCCTTCCTTCCTTCCTTCCACCCTTCCTTCCATCCTTCCTTCCTTCCACCCTTCCACCCTTCCTTCCTTCCTTCATTCCTTCCACCCTTCCACCATTCCTTCCTTCCTTCCACCCTTCCTTCCATCCTTCCTTCCTTCATTCCTTCCTTCATTCCTTCCACCCTTCCTTCCTTCCTTCCTTCCTTCCTTCCTTCCTTCCTTCCACCCTTCCTTCCTTCCTTCCTTCCTTACACCCTTCCTTCCTTCCTTCCACCCTTCCACCCTTTCTTCCTTCCTTCCTTCCTTCCACCCTTCCTTCCTTCCTTCCTTCCACCCTTCCACACTTCCTTCCTTCCTTCCTTCCTTCCTTCCTTCCTTCCTTCCTTCCTTCCTATGGTGCCAATAACAATACTGTGATCACTATTATGAATAACAACAGGAGGGAGAAGGGAGAAGGAGGAGTAATTGGAGGAGGAAGGAACAAAGAGAAAGACTAGATGGGAGGAGAAGAAGGGGAGAGGAGAACGCTGAAGGTGGAGGAGGGTAGCTGATCTCCCCAAAGAGCTATACAGACACAGTCTAATTTGAGTCTCACAAGAGCCCTGCGAGGTGGATACTATGGATCAACCCATTTTACAGATGAAGAAGCAGACTCAGAGAGGTCCAGTAATTTCTTGCCCATGGTCACATGTCTCTATCTCCCTACTCCAGCTCCTAATTTTCTTTCTCTCCATTTTGCAAATTGTTTTTATAGGGGACAGCAGTCCTGCATAAAACTTTGGGTTAGATGTTTGTCTTCTCCCTCAACTCAGTTGTCTGTAAAATAAAAACTATTTAGCATTTGATGCCTTTCACAGTGTAGCTGCTGCCACCACTGCCATTGCCACAACCTCTAGGAGCTGCTATCTTGGAGCAAAGCTGTGGCTGCCCCTCCTTACTTCTGGCTGTGCTCATAGCCTTCCTTAATTAAGCCTTTGGGCCTGGCCAGAGGAGCCCATCTTCAGGATCTGATTCCAGGATACAGGGTCTGAAGGCATTACAGAGTCTCCAGTCTGTGCCTATGGCAACCTAAAAGAAATGATTTAAGCCACAGAAAGTCATTTCCTTTTCTCTCCTCTTTCTCCCTAAACAGAATAGAAGCAAGTTGTTCACACACGTGCCTGTAACACACATGAGATGTCCCGCAGAAGAGAGCTGATGTCTCCGATGATGAGACACTGGCCCAGACCAAGGAGATGGGCATCTTGTCCTCACTCTGTGGAGGAGAGCTCCACCTCTCTGGGCCTCTGTTTCCCTCAGGGTAAAATGAAGGGCTCAGAGTCCTTGTGGGTGTCTCTTGGCCCCCGCCCTCGGTATGAGCCCCTCTTGAGCATATAGAGGCTTGGCCCATGGTCCCTGAATTGATGCTGTGCCTCAGGACTGGCCCAGGTCTTTATTCTCATCATTACTCAGCATTTTTAAGGATCATTTCTATCCTCTCTGCTTCCAAAAAAGCATCTGAGGGGTCCTAGAATGGTAAAACGCTTCTAAAATGGAAAAATAGAAAATGGGTGCTGAAACATTTCCTTGAAAGGGTCGTGGAATGAGTCTTTGTTTACGACATAACTATGTTATTGGTGATGGGCTTTCTTCTCTCCCAAAGCAGGGCAGATGACTGGATAGTTTGGTGATGTGGTCAGTTTTTGGAATCCTCCTTTTTTGACTTGGAAGACAGTGTAGCCTAGTGGATAGAGTTGGCTTTGGGGGCATTTCTGAGATGCCAAAGCAATCCATTGACACAGTTTTCAAAATGTTAAATTAGTGCTTTGCCACCACAGAATCACAGAATGTTTGTGCCAGGTGACATATTGGTTACCTCGTTCTATCACCTCTACTTTCCAAATGAAGAAACTGTGGCTCAGAGGGGTGAAGCATTGTGCTTGAGGATCTTAACTCCACTGTCCTTGCCTTCGACAAACTTACATTCTAATGGGGAAGTGATCTGCACAGGAGAATGGTGGCCAGCGATGGGTGCTTTGGTATGGAAAGTCACAGAAATGGTGATTGTACTTGCAGGCAGATCAATTGCCCTTCTGGCAAGGGTGTTATCATGATGACCTTCGAGAAACTGGTTTTTCTTGAATAGCTATTTTACTGAGTTTCTTTTCAACCATGGTCTGGTACATGAAAACCCTCAACGGCACCAGCCCTTGTAGCTGTTGCATACAAACTGCCCATGTGGAAGATGCTCCAGGGAGAACCATAATGGTGCTTAAGGGCAGTGCCCTGGAGAACCATTGAGGAGCATGGGGAGATGTTTTGTAATTGCCTTTGGTTCAGTAACCACATGGTGAAGAGGAGGCCCTGGAGTGAGTGCAGAGACATTCAAAAGGCCTGTTAATCTCAGGGACTGCCTTCCTGCCTCAGTTCTCTTTGCTTAATCTAATGACTCCTTTCACCACCAAGGCAATGAGGTAAGAGGGAAAGCTGGAAGGACAGCTCTCTTCTTAAGACATGTGCCCTGTGATGGAGCCTCTGTTTCGGCCTTTGTTGGTTCTTTTCCATTTTAGGTAAAGGAGATTGACAACACTGCCCCATGAGCTTCGAATCATTTGGAAGGTTCTGGGGTTCCAGCATTCCCAGCTTCTACAGTCAGTATGGTTTTCAATGACCTTTGGGTCATGGGAGTGACTTTTTGGGTTTAACCTTGGGAACCCCAGGCTAACAGCCACTGAGACTAGGACCAATCTAACCATTAAGCTACATCTGGACATGACCTTAGTGGGACCAAGGATGAGTAGGAGCTGAAGAAGGGACTGAGGTGGTATAAGGGAGAGTATATCCCAGGGATGTTAAATGACTAATTGTACTGTGGTGCTAGTCACAGTCTTCCAACAGTGGGGGGTAAGCAGCTGGTGGGGCTCTGGTGGACAGCAAGGAAGAAGAGATAACACCCTTCCTCAAGTGCTTCTGGTACCCCTGGACCCTGAAGGATGAGTGATGTGACTGTCTGTCTCTGGGACAGTGAACCAAAGCATACATACTCTGCTTTGTTTTTACATCACCTACATTTTTCCTTGTGCCCCTTCCGCCCCCGCCTAGGGAACTACACCTTAAAAGCAAGGAACTTTGTAAAAAGAGAAAGAGAAAGAAAACCAGCAAAACCCGTCAATATATCAGAAAAAAATGTCTGTCATTAAATGCAGTATTACACAGCTGAGGGCCTTCCCTGGGTCGGAGAACAGGGGAAGGGGAAGGGTTTGCTCAGAGCTTTTCTTCACAGTGGCCTTTTAAAAACATTATTTTGTGGGCTGTTCCCTCCATCCCCACCATCATTGTTATCTTTGTGTGGGTGATGTTTTCTGGTTCTGCTCACTTCACTTTGCATCAGTTCGCAAGTTTATCAGCCTCTTTGGATTCTTCATGCTGATTTCTTTTCACACATGGTGATATTCTACTACCTGCAGGGACCATCATTGTCTAGCCATTCCCTGGGTTTACAAAAGCAGCAAAATGTCTCCTACTTTCATTTCACTGTCCTGATAAATCTAGTCTTTCTTCCTGGGTGAGTTGTTGTTCTGCAAAAGAATTCCTGTGGCTAGGGACTCCTTTATATGTACTGCTTTCCATCTGAGGCTCTGGGATGATTTATGTGGTATCTGCCCTCCCAAATGGGCTTGGATGTCCAGGGGGGACACGGGCCAATTTCCTAAACTCTCTTCACTACATAAGGGGACTCATTTGAGTGGTGGAAACACTCAAGTTGATTTGTGCCTATAAACACAGCAAGAATGTTGACCACTCCCGTGGGACTGTGCCTCCTTCTCTACTTGGGGATAAACAAAAACACCAAGGATATGGACAGTTTGACCCTGAGTCACATGCCAGGCCGAGGGTTGGACACTTGCTGCTGTCCCAAGGCTCCCTTCTCCAAAAGGCCTTCCATCTGTCAATACTGTTACTAAAAGTTATGCTTCCACTCTGGTTTTGGACCTTGTGCGAGACGTCTGTGCAGTGACTAGTGCTACAGTACTGTGTTAGGCACAGGGGACACAAGAACAAAACTGAAAACAGTCTCTGCCCTGGAAGTGCTCCCATCTTTGGTGGGGGAGGCAGGAGGGATGTGGCATGTGTGTGCACTGATACGTACAATGTCGATGCCAGTATTCTGAGGAAGAGGTACGATGTTACCTAGGGGTCTCAGGAAGGACTGGCTGAGCCTGCAGGGAGCTGGGAGGGGAGGAGGGAGCAGCCCTGAATCTGAATCTTACTAGTGTGTGACCCTGTGCCAGAGGTCTCATCTGCACCTACCTCACGTGGTTGTGAAAAGGTCCAAATGAGACGTTTCTAAGACATCTTGGCTCCGAACCGCACTCTGCTTCTTTCTTATTATTAGGATACCCATTGGTATTCCTACTCTTGTTGCTGTGATTACTACTCTCTGTGCTCCCCCCCAACACCAGGGCAGCTGGCATGTGTGCCTACCCTCACCCTCTCCTATCGGGTACAGCCCTGTGTGCTTATTTACAAACCATAGCCCAGCACTTAAGTGTGTTTGGAACTTGGAGACAAGACTTGGCAGGGTTTGGGGGGTTATCTTTTAAAAATAATTTTTTTGCTTCCCTCAAGTTGCAGATGCTTAACATTCTGCTGGCCTTCCAGGTCCCAGGAGAATCCCCCCATCCCTCCCCAGCCCCCATGTGCCGTCGCCATGACAACCACCCTCTTGCCTTTAAAATCTGGCATGCTGCATTCCTCCAAATTTGCACAGAAAGTGACTGCATTATAAGCAAAGGCTTGTCAGTCATGTCCTCCACATTCTGTATCAATAAACAGGCTGCAAGGGGGGCTGGGGGTGGGGAGTGGAGCTTTAACATATACATGAGAGGGTTTGGAAGGGCTAGAGACAAGAGGAGGAAGAGCTCATTCTGGCAACAGCTCCTTCCGTCCTGGTTGGGCCCTGTGCACTGGGTTTCCCAAAGAGGCAGGCAGCCGTTATCATGGAGAAGTTCGTAGCCCAACGTGATTTGATGTTTCACCTGAATTTCTGACTGAACTCAGAGCCAGGTTAAACAAATGGTGCCCCCTGCCCAGAATCTGAATGAAGCTATTCAAAGAAAGTTAGAAGGAAGCGAAAGTTCCCAGAGAAATGCCTCTAGATTTGGAAGGAGTGACAGTAAGTACCTTCCGTTTAACTTAATTCAGTTAAGCAAACATTTATTGTACTGGGGATAAAAGACAGATGACACAGGGCCTGTCCTCAAGAAGGTCACATTCTATTAGAGGGAAACAATGTATCCACAAAGAAATCAATGTAATTGACAAACAATATATACAAGGAATCCAAAATCATTATCCAAAAACATGACTAATATGCAGGGAAATGAGGAGGACTTCCCATAGGAGGTGATATATGAGTCGAGCCTTTCTGTGACCAAATAGACAATCTATCTCAGTGTGAACCCCATTTCCTTCATCCTGCACCCCACCTTCACTCCTTCACTTGACTCTTCTATGTGGAATCTTTCCTAGTCCCCCTGTTCTAATCCCTCCTCCCTAAAACAAAATTATATACACACACACGTACATGTATCCATACACACATATACATTGATGCATGTATCCATATGGACACACATGAACACAAACACCCACATATTTATTACATATTAATATCACATATTTCTTGCAAACAAACATTTGTACCTACATGTTACTGATACCCTACGTTCCTTGGGTTGGTCTTTCTATCCCAGGGCCTGGCATCGTGCCTGACACACGTAGGTGCTTAATAAATGCTTATTGATTGATTTTTTTTTAAAGCTGAAGTAAATATGAGTAGGATTGAGTCAAAGTTTGTGGCAGATCAGGATGGAACTGTCTGGAAGTTACAGGTCTCGGCTTTGGAAGCCAATGCTGTCTCTGCTTATTTGCTATGTGACCTTGGTCCAGTCCATCCAGGGGCTGGGTCTCTGTTCTCTCAGCTGTAAGATGAAGGCTGCGTGACCAGGTAGAAACCTCTCTGGACATGGTAGCTGGCGCATCTGTATTCAAATCCTGCCTTTGTTGCTCACCACGTGGGCGAGTCCCTTCCTCACTCTGGCTCTTGGATTTTTCACTTGTAAGTGCCAGAGCTGCAGTCTGAGGCTCCTTCCCCGGTCCTGCCAGTGTGTGAGATTCTGTTACTTTGACTTGTTTTTTCTTAGATCTATCATTTGGCCTCTTCTTAGTTTCAAACCTCAAATTGATGCTCCAGGCATACAGGTCTTGTTTGGGTAAAATTCCTCTGCATGAACGGAGACGAGTTTTCTTATTGTTTTTCCTCCCCCTTGGATTTTCTTCTTTTTTGTAGTGGGGCAGAGCTTAATTTTAAGGGGAAGCCCTTTCTTGCTTGCTCAGAGCTTTCACACCATATTAAGCAGTGAAGTAGAAAGGACTGATTAAAGAAACAAGTGGAAACTCGGCTAGTTAGATTTGAGCGGCTGCCCCAGTTCTTAGTGGGGGCCTGATGACCAAAGCCACACCTGCACACTTTTACAAGCAGGAACAGCCCAGGACGGGGAGGCCGGACCCTTGGACGCCAGCCCAGAGGTTGAGTCCCACCATAAAACCAGACAACGGCTTGCTTGCCAATGGGGGCTTTGCAGGCCCTTCACAGACACTGGGAGGGGGCTGAGTTGGATGAGAGGCAGCAGACGGTTCTTAGATTGATCTGGAGGAAAGGAGTTTCTCGGCCTTCAGGGAGATGCTGCTCTGTTATAGAAGTCACCAGCAGCTACCAAAAGGTCAAGAGGAATGAAAAGTAGGTCTCCCTGTCCCTCCATCTGAAATGCTGGACTGAGTAAAAAAATAAATTGTACTAAAAAAAATAAAACACGAACTGCATGTCAGAAAAGAATTCTTAATTATGCAAATATGACAGTCCCAGGAAACTGAGCCATATAAGAAAAATGAAAGTAGCAGAAATAGGGACCCAAATGCTGTGCTTGGGGGTGGATGGGGATGGGTTTGCACCTGGGTTAGGTCAAAGTGGAACAAAGTCACCTCTAAGTCCTCTCCTGAACTCAGAGATCCTCTATTTGGGTCCATCCGAATTCCCAGTCCACTCAACACATTCAGAGTGGAATAACACATTCCTCAGCAGGGAAAACTCAAGGAAGGGCGATTATTATTTCAGTACAAAGTGACTTCACTGAAAAAAGTGTCCCCACAGATGATACTGACCTTCTGTTCATAAACCAAGGAAAATCACAAATATTCCTGCTCAGAGTTCGGAGATGAACCAGGATTCTCCACTTGATTTATCATCAGTCCATCTATTCACAGTTTGAAGGGACCTCAGCCACAATCCAGTCCAGCTCCTTCAGTTGACAGACGACGTAACTAAAGCCCAGAGAGATTAAACCCCTTTCTTAGGGTCACACAAGGGGCACTGCATCCGACTCCAATCCCAGCTTTCTGTCCATCGTGCCAGCCTATCTCAGGGGGAAGACAAAAAACAAATAAAAAAACACAAACCCCTAAACCTTTCAAGAACCACTTGCCCTCCCAAGTGCAGGAACTGTCTGGGCCCCGGACACCAGGCAAACATTTTTGTGAACTATTAGAAGCACATACTCAGTATAAGTAAGTGACTGTATTTTACAAAAAGATGCTGTGTGCTTGAAAATAGAAGGACAAAGATTTCTTGTGTCTAGAATTGTTTGGAAAGATAAAATACATATTTTATTATTATTGATGCTAATTTAAGTTGGGTTTTTTAGTTTTCTTGACTTAAAGAAAAAATAATTGAGGAGGAGTAAAAATTTGTTCTCTAGTGTATCTAGGCAAATCCCAGAAAGCTGACTGGGGGCTCCTCACCAGAAACCTTGTACAGACTGGCCTTTGTTATTTAGAAAACAGGAAAGCGAACTGTTCCTTTGCTTTCTGCTGTGTCTTGGGAGGGAATGTTCAGAAAGACGGGATTCCTTTCTGGCGAAATCTGCACATCAAGGCTCTTCGGGGGAAAGGCGGGAAAGGCGAGAAATCTACAACAAGGTTCTCCAAGTCCCAGTACCCTAGATGTGAATTCCCTCTTGCCAAGCTTGGAGTCCAACATCTTATTTACTACATGGAAAGACCAAGAGACAAGGCTGCTAGGAGTTCCAGTCTCCCCTCCCAAAAGCAGAAAAGAAAGCACATGAATTGAAATGTCCTTGCGGTTTCTTTCCCAGCAATTTTCGGACCAATTTTTTTCATTTTCATTCTGCTTCATTTTTAGATTGGTCGGCAGTCCCCTCTGCCTGCTGTCCACCTTGATGTTTTCAGCAGCCTGTGAAGTGCTTGAAAGCACAGCATTAGAGCCACAGGCTGGCAGCCCTTCCGTTTTCTGAGCGGCCACATGAGCAACACTCCAAAGGTAATTAGACCTAATTCTGTTAACTACAGAAGGGCCCGTGTTCAGATGATCAGGAAATAGGCTGTTGCTGCTGGAACATGTATCTCAATTTAAAAAACAAACAGTGCATTTTCAGAGGTCTGAATGCAGTGGCAGATTTTCTTTAGGCAGATAATTGGAAAGTTGAGGGAATGAATCTTTTCATTCCTCGTCTCTAAAGAGAGGCATCTCATTTCGATCACTCAGCCCTCTTTGAGACACAGGTACGATTACACAGCCCAGTAGGCTTAGTTACCCCTGAAAGGTCTAATGTCTCCCCCTATTTTTTTCCTTCCCATCCTATCAACTCACTACAGAAATGTTAATTTCCTTATGCTTTCATTTTTGTGGAACTACTCAATGGAGTTGATAGAAAATGGGATAGGAGACAGCATCAGATTTCATACTTGGGGTGTCTTTCTGAAATTGATTTGGCTTCCACCAGGTTTCCTTGCTGGACAAAGAGCTTTCCTGAACTTTTCTTAACCTGTTCACATCTTTCCTGGTGGAGAGAAGGATCTGAAACACTTACAGCACATGAGACCGAAGAATCCAAGGACTAACATCGCTTACAAAGAAAAGACGGATTTCTTGCATTCCTCGGTCTGGTTTCCTGAAGCCGTGTAGGTCGACGTTTGTTAAGTAAGTACTGAAAAGGACTGAAAATTTATTTTTCCCTTACTCGTTTTTGCCCAATGGGTGACCACCCATTCTGGAGGAGGGGAAGCACATCAGGTGTTATCTGGGATTTCATGGTGGGAAAAAAATGTCCCATTACAGAATTGTTTGAAGAGAGCTGCTCACTTGGAGCAAGGTAGAAGGATGGATTGCTGGGGTATTGGGAAGTTAAATTCAGTTCCCCCAAATTAGAATTGAGGAGTCATTCTGAGGATGAGGTTGCATGCATATGAATGCTGCTGCTGTCAAATCCATTCGGGATGCTGACTCAAGGTCCAGGAAACACTAAAAGTGAAACAAAGGGAGGAATATGAGGAAGAAACAAAATTTTGTGTTACAATAATGCTCAGGATGAGAACGAAGGGGCAGATTAGAAACCATATGCTGAGGGAAGTGATCAGGAACGCATGAAGAAAATTTTGTGGGGGGAAAAAAACCAGGCAGCCTGGCCAAGACTGCGATGAAGGACAGACTTGGTATTGACTCTGGGTCTACTTTTACCAGTGAAGTGATTTTCCTGTAACCAAGCAATGACAGCTACACTTCATAGAATTTGATTTTCCTTCGGGGATTTTGGTAAAAATTTACATGGGAATGACCTCTGAAAGAAAGCTTAATGATATGAACATGTCTGCTTTTGAGTCCTTGGGAATCAGGCATCATTGCCCCAATTTTCAGTGACTTGGGGGTACTGGAGGATTAAATGGCTAGGTTCAGCAGGGAATGTAGACACCCAAATCCTCAGCAGGGCACAGGGAAGGACCTGGTTGGTGTAATGCCTACACAAGAATTCCTAGGACCAGTTAGCAAATTATTTGGCCTTTAGCCATCTGAGTGTTAGCTGAATTATGAGAATGCCACTTTTTGTCACAAGAAAAAACAAGGAGGGGGGGAGAAATAGAGAGAGGGGGGGGGAGATTGTATGAGTGGTCATTTATCTACAGAATCATAGTCTTTAAAGCTGGAAAGGATTTCAGTATACAGCTAGTCCAAAGCCTACCTCATTGTCACTTGTTTTCAAAATTTAAAACACCTTAGATGGAGAGATGGGATACAAACAGTGCATTTATGATTCTGGGACATCAGGCAAGTCCCTTCATCTTGTCAGTCATCAGTCTCCCTCTCATGAATTCTGTGATTTCTCACTCCTAGTTCTGAGTTCAAAATTCAAATTCGATAAATTAAATACAATCCAATAAAAACTGGTCAAACTCTTTCTCTGTATCAGGCATTGAAACTGGCACTGAGAACGATAGGAAGCCAATGTGAAGCAGTCTCTGCAAATGGTCTCAAAGGGTCTGCATCACACCAGGGGCATAAAACAGCCTGACCCTGGCCCTTCTCCTTCCTGGATCTCAGTTTCTTCATCTTTAAAATGTGTGTGTGTGGTGGGGATGGGGAGGAGGGTGGGACCGGATAATCTGAAAGGTCCCTTCCACCTTTTAATTTATGATGATATGTTATATTAACATATTGTATTGTTTATAGCATATATCATCATATATAGTATGTTAATATAACATTATATAATAATATACAATATTTCATGATATATAATAATCAAGACTAGAGTGGAGTGAGTATTGGTACATGATTTTCTGTTTGCAGATGATTGTGCACTTAATGCAACCTCTGAAGCTGAGATGCAACAAAGTATGGATCAATTCTCTGCAGCTTGTGCTAATTTTAGTGTAACAATTAACACCAAGAAAACCCAGGAGCTCCATCAGCTACCACCACACCATCCATATGTGAAACCATAGGTTACAGCAAATAGAGAAGTTTTGGATGCTGTGGATAAGTTCACTTACCTTGATAGTGAACTTTGCAGGGATGTACACATTGATAATGAGGTTGACACATGAATTGCCAGAGCTAGCTCAGTGTTTGGGAGGCTCCAAAGAAAGGTGCTGGAGAAAAAAGATATTAAACTGACTACCAGACTGAAGATCTACAGAGCTGTTGTGCTGACCTCATTGTTGTTTGCCTGTGAAACCTGGACAGTCTACCAGCACCATGCCAGGAAACTGAACTGCTTCCATTTGAATTGTCTTAGGAAGATTCTGAAGATCACCTGGCAGGAGAAGGTACCAGACACTGAGGTCAAGCATTCAGACTCTAATGTGGAGAGCACAACTCTGATGGGTTGGCCAAGTTGTTTGAATGCCAAATGTATGCCTGCCTATAAGACTATTATTATGGAAAACTCACACAAGACAACCACTTACATGGTGGCCAGAAGTGATACAAGGACACTCTCAAGGTCTCTTTTAAGAACTTTGGAATTGATTGTGTGACATGAGAGACCCTGGCACAGATGCCCAGCATGGTGTGCCCATATCAGAGAAGGTGCTGTGTTCTATGAATGAAGCAGAATTGAAGCAGTTCAAAGAAAATATGGGATGTGCAAATTTAGAGAATCGCCCCCAAATACTGACATGGAGTATTATTGCCTTCCAAGCTCCTATTTGTCTGATCAGCCATAGTCCAGACGCACTGTACCTTGACCCCAACATAGTGATGTCATTTTGGTCCCCTTAGAACCATGTAAAAAATCAGAGCTAGCATTTATACAGTGCTTTAAGATTTTTGAAGTGATTTCCAGACATTATTTCATTTTATCCTCACAACGACCTTGCAAAGTAGGTGCCATTCTTAGCCCCATTTTGTAGGTGAAACTGAGACAGGCAGAAGTTATGTGACTTGCCCACAGTTAACCAGATATTAAGTGGCTGAGGCTGAATTTGAACTCAGTCCAAAACTCTCTACCACATATTATTGATATAACTTGCCCTATTTCTATGTAAACATATGCATAAATTCAAATAACACAGAAAATAATGCAAAGGGGATGAGAACCCCACGTGGAGCGGGATCTTGCGGAGGCGGCGCTGGGCTTTGAGGGAAGCCAGGGTCCGACGCGAGCGAGAGGGCTCCTACAGACAAACCACAGAACTCGCGTCCTTGCTGATTCTGGGGATTCGAGGCGAGGAAGCTCTTGCCCTGTGAAGTGACTGCTTTCGTCTCTGTGCTGAGAAAGCTTTCTAAATCGTCCTCCCTTCTAGCTAAGGGGTCTGACAAAGCGGCGCCTTCAGTCCACAGGGAGACTGAGGCTCAGGGGACCTACAGCCGCCTTTGGTTCAGCCTGGATGAATAGGACGTTGATGAGGACTTGGTCCTCCTTCTGATTGGGGACTTTTATCTGTGACCACAAGAGGGCGATGCATGCAGGCTATTTCAGGAAGAAGTCACATCCTCTGCTTTTCTCTCCTCTGTTAAAAGCACTATTCCCCTGGGCTTTGTTATGGTGTGTGATGGTCATTCTCTTTAATAATCGTTTTTCCTCCCTAAATTTTATTTTTTTTAAATTATGAACTTAATGAACGTGAATATTTTCAAACACAAATAAAGAAAGGAGTGTGTGTGTGAAACCAAGAATACGCCATGCGGCTTTTTTTAAAATTACACATTAAATTTAATATGATGACACTTACATTGTCCAACGTATCCATATTCCCTGCTGATCTAGCCTGTGTATTTTTGGGTATTTCACTGATATTCTTTTTTTTTCTTTTGTTATCTATTTATTACTTCTTTCTCCACCACCCTGAACCAAAGAAAAGTCTTCCTTTGTAAACTACATATACTCAATAAATACATACAGCTAAGCCAAACAAATTCATCCATTTGTCATGTCTGAAAAAATCCATCTCCCTTGGCACCCCGGTTCATCACCCCCTGCCAGGAGGAGGGAAACGTGCTTCCTTGGGAGTCTGCTGGACTAATGATTATTCATTGCATTGATCTCAGTTCTTAATGTCTTTAAAAAAGGTTTTGCTTTACAATGGTTTAATCCTTGTAAAATGATCCTAGTGCTCACTGTAATCTTCCTGGCTTCAGAGAATTCTTCCCCAGGTTTCTCGGAATCCATCTCTTTCATTATTTCTAATAGATTCTACTACCTTCATGTAACATGCTTTATTCAATCATTTCCTTAATAGACAGGCATCCAATTTCTTTCTATTTTTTTTGTTTTTGCTACAACAAAAACAACAACAAAAAACCCTACTTTTATGAGCATTTTTGTACCTATGGCTACCTTCTAGATTGAGACTTCTCTGGAGCATATATCTAGTAGCAGTATTGCTGTATCAAAGGGCACACATAATTTAGTGACTTTTTGAATAGAATTCCAAACAAAACAAATCCACCCATTTGTCATGTCTGAAAAAATACAGACGGGCTACACCAACTCACAGCTCCACCAACAATATTCTTGTTTCTCTGCTCCTATAGTCTGTCCACTAACTTCCATTTTTAAGTCATCCTTGCCAATCTGATGGGTGTAAGATGGAAGTTCGGAATTGTTTTAATTGGGATTTTTCATATTATTGGTGATTTGGACCATTTTAAAATACGGTTGTTGATAACTTTCCTTTCTTCTTTGGAGAACTAACTGCATGTTTGTATTTTTGGTTGAGTCTTTGTGGGAATAACCCTAATTCTTATGTATTTGTGTTGATTCCCTATATATCTTGGATCTAAATCTTTTATCCAAGAGATTTACTGTCAATATGTTTCTCCTATTTCACTGATACTCTTTTAATTCTAACTACCTTGATTTTGCTAGTGGAAAGAAATTTCAATTCTAGGCGATCAATATTGCTCATTGCAGCTTTCTCAATCTCTTCTCCCTGTTTCATCAAGAACTCTTTCCCAGTTTTTAGTTGTTAAAGGTATCTCTTTCCCAGATTGTCTTTTATTTTTGGTATTACATCAAGGTCATATATCCATTTGGAGCTTTTTTTGGTATATGATGTAAGATGGAAGTCTAAACCTAATTTCTGCCAGACTATTTTCCAGCTATCTCAGAAGTTTTTGTTTAAAGCAAATTCTTATACAAGGATTTTGTGTTTTGGGGTTCATAGAACATTTTGCTATTCTTTTGAATGCCTAGTCTTTTCTTTTTCTTAAATTTTCTTTCATTTAAAAATATTTCCAATTCTGAATTATGTCCTTCCTTTTCGTCCCTTTCCCACCCACTGAGTAGGCATCAAATATGATACCCATTACACATATGAAGTCATAGAAAGCATAGTTCCACATTACTAGGAAAAATAAAGAATGTGAAATAAAATGTGCTTCAGTCTGGGCTCAGAGCCCACCAGTTCTCCCTCTGGACATGGAGAGCATTTTTCCTCATACATCCTTTGGAGTTGTCATGGATCCTTGTACTCGCCCCATTGATCAGCTTCAGTTTTTTTGAACCATTAACGACCATTTTGACAATGACCTCTTCCTAGTAGAGAGATCTCAGCCTCTTTCTTCTCCTTTTCCCTCCATTTTTCTCCTTGAGATTCTTGATGTTTTGATCCTTCACATACATTTTGTTGTTATTTTTTCTAGTTCTACAAAGCAGACCTAGTGATTTGATTGGTTCTATACTATGTGTTTAAATTAATTTGGGTACTATTGAGATTTTTATTATATTGGCATAGACAATCACGATCAATTAATTATTCCAATTCCTTAAGTCTGTTCATTCCTGTCTGTGTCTTGCTGAGCGGACTTTCAAACATTTTTTATTTTCTGTAGTTATTTTGAATGTAATTTCTTTTCCCTCATATTCATGTCCATAACGATGGATTTCCTTGATAATAAAATACAAAGAAAGAAAGACGGTGGTTTTGTGGATTTATTTATATTTTACTTTGCTGAGGTTATTATTTCAATTAATTTTAGTTTAGTAGCTAGACTTCTCTCCGTAAATCATATTATAGGCAAAAGTGAGAAGGTCTCTCCTCTTTGCCTAGTTTATTCCTTCAATTTCTTTTTCTTTTCTTTAGCCAGCATTTTAAAGCATCATATCCAGCATTAGAAGTGAAAATGGACATTTTTCAATTACAGCTGATTTATTGGAAAGGGCTGTAGCATTTTGCATTATAGATGGTGCTAGCTCATGATTTTAGATAAATAATATTTACCATGTTAATGAAAGTCTACTTACTCTTCTGCTTTTTAGTATTTTGTCAATATTGAATTTGTCATTTCAGGTATCTATTGAAACTCGTGTGATTTTAATTTTTATTAATATGTATATCACATTTATAGTTTTCCCAACATTGAACGAATTCTGAATTCTTTATACAGATCAAGTCTACCTGTCTACTTAACCTTGTTAGCATGCTTCTATAGTCTCTTAAAAAAAACACTTTATTCAACAGTTTTGTATAGATATTCATTAGAGATATTAGTTTCCTCCCCACTTTATTTTCACAGGAGTTTGAAAAGATGTCTTACCTCCCTTATTATTGTTTTTTTTTGCACTTAATTGATGTAATATTGATCTTTTAATATTTGATAGAATTTACTTGTGAGTCAATCTGAACCCTTTCCCCCCCCTGTAGGTGTTAAATTTCTTTTCCTGAGCTTGTTGTTGTTCAGTCTTATCAGTCATGGCTGACTCCATGATCCCATTTGGGGTTTTCTTGCCAAAGATACTGGAGTTTGCCATTTACTTTTTCAGCTTATTTTACAAATGAGGAAATTGAGGCAAACAGGGGTAAGGGACTTGCCCAGGGTCACACAGCTAATGAGATTAGATTTGAACTCAGGCCTTCCTGAATCCAGGGCTGGTACTCTATCCACTGTGCCACCTAGCTTGGGCTGTTTAAATTATGTTCTTTATGTTTATAATATGGATAATTTATATTCTTATAAATATTAACCCATTTTAATCAGTTATCAGTTTTGTAGTCATAATTAGGCAAAATTGTTTCTATTAATTTCTTTTATATCTTTAATTTATTGTGAATTCTACCTATTCATGTTTAATTTTAGCAATTTGAGTTTTTCTTTCTTTGGGGCAGAGGAGATAAAACCAGCTAGGTTTTCTTTTTTTTTGCCTTTTTATTAATTTCTCCTCCCTTCCCCCCCCAAATGCAGTGTCTTGTTTTATTTATCAATTTTTTGTTTGTTTTCAATTTTGTCTCTTTGATTTTCTGACTTTCTATTGTGGTGTTCGTTTTTTTTTTTTTTAATTTGTTGCTTCATTTATTTATTTATTTTGGCTGTATATCCTGTTCTTTGCTCAGCTCTTTCTTTTATTTCATCTTTTTGATGAAAATATTTAAAGGTACAAAATTTCTTCTAAGGTCTGGTTTGTTTTTGAATGTTAGTTTTATTATCACTTGATGAAATTATTTCTTTCTACGATTTGTTCTTTCATACACATATCCTTTATGATGAAATAATTTGCTCTCCATTTCAGTTTGAGTCTTTCATCCAAACATCTTTTATTGATTATAATATTCAGCATGATAAAATATTTTAAATTTGTTTTGGTTTTTGCTGCATTTGTTATGAAGTTTGTACAACTCACACTTTGCCTATTCTGTGAAAGGTACCACATACCATGGAGAAATATTTATACTTCATTTGGTTCCCATTCAGCAATCACCAGAGATCTGTTATAGATAAATTTTCTAAAATTATAAATTCTTTCCTTTTTATCTTTTAAAAAAGTATTTGTCCAGTTTTGGAAGGGATATACTGACATTCCCAACTAATGTAGTTTCATTGCTTATTTTTCCCTATAACTCAATGAGCTTTTTCTTCCTTTAAGGATCTGACTGCTATGCTATCTGGTGAATATATATTAAGTATAGATATTATATCATTATTTATTATATCTTTTAACCTAATGTAGCTTCCTTGCTGATCTCTTTTCACTATGTCTATTTTTACTGTGACTCTGTCTGAGATCATGATTGCTACCCCTGTTTAGTTTTTTTCACCTGAAAAAGTTCATTTGAACTCTGTGTGAATCTATTTTTCAAGTGTGTTTCTCTTACATATTATTGGATTCTG
>CM053584.1:392855508-392887809 GCA_028627135.1 Pseudochirops cupreus | reverse complement strand
TTTTTTTTTTTTTAGCTCTGTGGAACTCTGCTTCTAGAGGGGAAAGCTCTGTCCCAAATTGCTGAGGTTTTCCCAGCTGCTGGAGTTTTTAGGAGGCTGCTGGATCCCTCCCCAACTCCAGCTCACTGAAAAAAAACACCCCAGGACCCCCGCCCAAAACCACAATCCAGATCCAGGCCGCTCAACGTGAGAGCACTTGGCCTCTGAATGATTGCTTGGTCCCCCTGCAGTCTGCAGGCTGGGAGCTCTGAAGTGGAAGTGTGGAGGCAGGTGCAAGACCTCTACTTCAGCGGCCTCCTTGCCCTGGAGGTGGTTTGGCCAGACCACTTTTCTCCCCCAGTGTAGCTGAGCTCTACTCACCATTCACTTAGTCTTTTTTTTTTTCTTTATGGCTTGATAATTCTGGGAACTGCCACAGCTGCCGCAGATCTGCTCTCCCGAAGCTCCAGCCAGGGCTCAGCTCATCTCGTCCAGCTGCTTCTGGGGCAAAGCCGCGGTTTCAGGCTGGGCTGGTTTCGGCTCACATTGCTGAGATGGTTCCTCATAACCAAGCTGCCTTTAGCAGAAAGTATATTTGTGTGTGTTTTGGAGTTCTAGAATTTGTTTAGAGTCATGTTTTATGGGTATTTTGAGGTGGCTATGTGGGAGCTGCGATATGTTGCTCCTCCTACACTGCCATCTTGGCTCCGCCCCCCTCTCCTTCTTTATAAAGACATAGAAGGGGTAAGGAAAAAAGAATGTTATTAATACTGATAACTGATAACTGTAGTGGCCTCTGTCCCTTTTCTCTTCAACTAGCCTAGGTCTTTATTACTGGTTTTAGAGTTTATTTCTTCTCTTTAAATCTCCCTTTATCATCTAGCATCCAAAAGCGGCAATTTATTTTGCTCATGACTATTCCCTTTCTGAGTCTTGCATTGTCATTTCTCCTCTCCCTGACCTTACTTTCCCTGTTGAATATCATGGTATTTCTATGCTAAAAGGTGTGCTTAATCCTTTTTGCCTGATTCAGAAAAGAGGTTCATGAGATTCTCACTTCCATATCACTCCTTGCCCTTTTTTCTTACATATCCCAATCATGAAAGAAGATCATGGTTCAGATTGTCTTCTTCATTTCTTCCCAAATGCATTCATTTCCCCCTCCATTTTCTTTTCTCTTTTTAAATCAATAAAGCAGAATAAAACCCCACCACCACCAACACAATTTCAGGCCTTGTGCTTGTCTTCTTTAAATCTCTCCAAGACCCTTGAAGACAGTGGGATTCTGAAATGACATTTGTCACTCCTTTTAATAGAATGAAAGCACTTAATCATTTAGGTCCTCCCAGTCCCTTACATATATTTACATTTCTAGCTTTTTCTTGTCTCCTCTAGTAGTATACTAAAGATTCTGCCAAACTCTGGTCTTTTCAGCAGGAATGTTTTTAAATCCTTTATTCTATTTTAAATGGTTCATGTTTTCCCCTATAGGATGATAATCAGGTTTGAAGGATAAGTGATTCTTCTTTGTGAGTCATTATCTTTTGCCTTTTGGAATGTTTTCTAAGGCCTTTGTTATCAGTTTCTAACCTCATCATTCAACTGAGGTTGTCTTCACCAATGTTAGAAATGATGAATTAACTGACAAATTTATTGACCTTTTCTCAATCCTCATCCTTCTTGGCCTCTGCAGCCTTTGAAGGCTTGGTCCTGGGCCCTCTCCTATTTTTCTTGTATACAGTTTCACATGGTGATCTCATCAACGCCCATGGTTCAAGTATCTATAAGCTTATGATTCTCTGATCAACAAACCTAGGCCTGAGCTCTCTCCTGAGCTCCATTATCACAACCCTTACCATTAGACATTTCCAACTGTATGCCCCATCGACATCTTAAACCTAACATGCTCAAAATACAACTTATTACCTTTCCCCTAAACCTCCCCTCTTGATAACCTCCCTATTACCACCAAGTGCATCAGCATTCTCCTACAAATTCAAGAACTCAGGATCATTCTTAACTCCTCATTCTCACTCACTCCACATATCTAATCAGTCGACAAATTTTGATTATTTCTACCATTAAAACATCTCACATGCATTTCCTGCTCTCCACTCACCCAAACACTATTTTAGGGCAAGCCCTTGTTACCTGTTCCATGGATAATTCCAGTGACCTAACTGTTCTCTTTGCCCAAGGTCTCATTCTGTTCCATTCCATCTTCCATGAAGCTGTGAAAGTAACTTTTCTAAAGTATGAGTCTGACCTACAAAACAAATTTTGGTGATTCTTTATTAAATCCAGGATTCAATAGAAACTTACCTATTTGTGACTCATTTCTGAGCACTTGTTGGCTTCTGACTGGGTAGCTCTGGACTGGAGGAGGACCTTATTGCTCTATCTCCTCAGTCAACATCCTGCCTCTTTAGATATTTACTGGGGCCCTGTGGCAGAGCAGGGATTCCCCCTGATGTCTCACATTGCCATCTTACCCAGAAGTCTCCAATAACCTTTTGTAATATCTAGAAAAAGTCAAACAACTGGCAAGCTGGTGAAGGTCTGGATATACATACATACATGCATACACGCATACATACATGCACACAATTGCATTAACATAATATTGACATAACTGACATATAACTAGAAGTTTATAATTAATATCAATATACTAACAAGTTATATGATCAATATTGCATTAGCACAAATAGAAATAGAACAATGATTCCTGCCTCAATGATGACTGATCACGTATTCCCTTGGCCCAGCTGAGTTCTCTGAGTCAGCACCATAGGTTGAGAGCTGTAAGGATACCAGGCCCTCTAGTTCAATCAAGGGGAGGAATCTGGGGCCAGAGCTCCAGATGGGATCAGGGGCATAGGTGGGACTTGAACCCAGAGTCACTGTTGTTCCATTTCACCATACTGCCTCCAAGCAAGTCATGTGTGAACTGAAAGGAAAAGACAGTCACGCTGGGCAGAGAGTGACATTGAGGTTCTTACCCACTGCAGACGGAGAACTGAATGTCCGCGTGTTCCATCCCTCACTTCTGTTGAATCTCAACACTGTTCTCATTCCCAGCATGCTCTGCATTCTGCTTTCATTAATATGCTACTTTGAGATGGGAAATGCAGTGTGGCAGGGGGGCCCAAGGTGGAAGCAAAACGTCTTGGTCCCACCCCCAATTCTGCGGCTTCCTAGTTGGGTGACCTTGGTCAAATCATCGTCATCTTCATAATAATAGTAATTGATTATTAAGTAGCCACCATGGGTCAGGTGCTGTTACAGATATGACCTCCTCAGATCCTCACTACAGTACCCGGGGGAGAGGCTATCATGAGTCCCATTTTATGGTAGAGGAAACTGAGACAAACAGGGGTGAAGTGACTTGCCCAAAGTCACACATCAAGGAAGTGTCTGAGGCAGGATTTGAACTGAAGTCATAACCACTGGTAAACCTAGCTATGCTTCATCTTTCTAGGCCTCAGTTTCCTCATCTTGAAAATGAGGATGTTGGGCTAGTTGGCCCAACAGTTTTAAATCCCTGATTCTACATTGTTCTGACTGTGAGTATCTCTGGATACACGGATGGACCTTTCTGGGTGTCCTTTCCTTAACACCCAGAATAGGCATCTGAATGGGCTCTTTGGGATTCCCTCCTTCCCTTTCCAGCTTTCTCTTAGATGGCCTTCCCTCACTGAAGTGTAAGTTCCTTGAGAGAAGGGACTATTTATTTTTCTGTTGGCATCCCCAGCACTCAATGCATATTGAATTGAAGTCATGCACTGTAGGTGCTGGCCAAACTGACTCACCAGCTATTCTTTGGGATAAACAATCCAGCCCCTGCATCTGGACCTTGGCACAACCTGTCCCTCGCACCTGGATGCACTCTGTCCTCCCCTTGATTTCTACAGGAAGATCTTGTTCAGGTGGGCAGCTTGGAGGATAGAGTCTGAAGCAAGAGTCAGGAAGACCTAGGTTCAAATATGATGCCAGACACTTACTAGCTGTGTGACCCTGGGCCAGTCACTTAACCTCTGCCAGACTCAGTTTTCTCATCTTTAAAATGGGATAATAATAGTACTTGACTCACAGTCAAGACAAAATGAGCTGGCATTTGTGAAGCGCTTAAGAAACCTTAAAACTATAGAAAATCTGGATATGTTTTACAGAGCTCCAGTAGACTGTAAGCTCCTTGAGGGCAAGGACTAAAAGACTTGTACACAGTGTTCTCTTCAATATTTGCTCCATTTTATAGCATAAATCTTGTTTGAACAGCAGTTCTGTGCAGGGTTATGTCCTAGGCAGTCTAAGTGTGGGGACACAGGGATAAGATGCAGTCTGGGCATCCCCCTGATTGTCTGACAGAGAGAGCGTCCCTTTTTCAGGTATGAGGCAGCCTAGTGGAGCTGGAGACAGCTTAGACAACTGCTCCATTTTCCATGTAAGCATCGGTTTTGCTGATTGTATCATCTTAAGAAAGTGGTGGAAAAAATGTTAACACTGCAACTTGTTACCATTGCAACATGTTAGCAGAGATCAGACTGAAAGTGTATTGTGTTACATAGTTCTTCAGAGTGTAGGCGGTTAGACATTTACCAACTCATCTGTGATCAGACTAGATGGTGTTTGTGCTTGTCAGATTCTATGGGGGCACCAAGGACCTGCTGCTGGCTAGAAGAACTTGGTTCACCCTGAGGCATGTGCTTGCTTCACCGTCAGGTGGGCAGGACCATGCCATGTGCTGGGCAGCACCCTCTCCCCTTCCCCCACCCCCAGACCTCCTGTTTCCTTGTGGTAGTTGTGTAGGGATGTGTGTGTGTGTGTATGTGTGAGAGAGAGACAGAGAGACAGAGACAGAGACAGAGAGAGACAGACAGAGAGAGACAGAGACAGAGAGAGAAAGAGCTCTCAAAGGGCTAGGAGCCACCTGAGGAAAGAACTCCCTCCCCCCACTCCATTTAAGAAAACCACGGATTAATTATCAAAAGAAAGCCATCCTCCTGGTTATTAAAGAGAATGCCATGTTTCTGTGCTCCCAAGTTCCAGAGCTAATGAGGGCACTGCATGGAGAGGGTTCCATAAAGACCAAAGGGTCAGCCGGTTTGCCCCAGGGAAGGGGCAGCAACTCAGGCTAATTTGTTTTGGCAGGGACCCAAATTAGCCAGAAGCATTGGCCATGTTTTTAATTAGCCACTCTGGGCCGCCAAGAGGCCCAAAGTGGGCTTTGGAAAGGCTAGGGGCAGCCACTGTCAAAAACTGGGGGAAGACGTAGTGAGGATGAGAGTCTCTGTGCTCTCCTCAGTCAAGCTGTGTGTGTAGGAAGTTATTACTAAGAAGGACCCAGTCTTCTGAGGAGTGGGAGTGAGGAAGGAGAAGGGACTCCTCTAGAGTAGTAGCGGAAAAGAAGAGAGTAGACATTCTCTAAACCAGGGAGGGAGAGAGAGACAGAGAGAGAGAGAGAGAGAGAGAGAGAGAGAGAGAGAGAGAGAGAGACAGACAGACAAACATAGATAGATAGATAGATAGATAGAGACAAAGAGACATAGAGACAGAGATAGAAACAGAGATGGAGAGACAGAAAGAGGAAGGGAGAGAGAGCAGGCACCAAGGACACCTTTGGGGTGTGTAACCCACACCAGGAGGTGGCACAGAAATATGCCAGCCACCTGGCTATTGGCCTGCCAACATCTGGGTTCGTATTCTGAGCATGTGTTGGTGCACAGAGGCCAAAGTGATCGGAGGCAGAGATGCTGCATTTCAAGGTGGAAAACCTGGGTTCAAATGCCAGCTTTCTTATTTGCTCTCTGGGTGACCTTGGATCAGTTTCTTCCCCCTCTGGGCTTCAGGTGAACAGAAAAGAAATTGAGGCAGGTTAAGTGATTTGTCTAAGATCACACAGCTGTTGTTCAGTCATGTCTGACTCATTATGACCCCATTTGGGATTTTCTTGGCAAAGTACTGGAATAGTTTGCCATTTCCTTCTCCAGCTCATTTCACAGATAAAGAAACTAAAGTAAACAGGGTTAAGTGATTTCTCTAGGGTCACATAGCTAGTAAGTGTCTGAGGCTGGATTTGAACTCAGGCCTTCCTGACTCTAGGCCTGGGCATGCTAACCACTGTACCCCCTAACTGCCCTATACAACTAGTAAATATCTAGCAAGATTTGAACTCAGATGAGCTCTGAGATCTTGCCCAGACCTTTAATCCTAAATCACTTAATCTCTCTAGGTTAAGGCTGAGGTTGGATTAGATCAAAGTTTGGTTTTTTTTTCCTCTTAAGTTTTTGAATTCTAAAACTAGAAAATCATCAACAAACCTCAAAATTTCAGGACACGACAAAGACGGGGAAATGGGAGTTCTACACAGAACCCCGGTAGATCAGGGGCTCGTACCTGTTTGGGGGTCCTGGCCAGTCTGGTAAAGGCCCCAGAGCCTGTTCATAATCATCTTTTTAAATGAATTCAGGATTCTACCAAAATCAAGGCTTACTTTTCCCATCTGAGTTCTCTCTTGGTGGTGCCCAGGCTGAGAAACCCTGGATTGGGTGAATTCTCGAGCCCTCCCAGCTCTGCAGCTCTCCTACCAAGGGCCCTCACCTCTGGGCCTCAGACAATTATCTTCCAAATGAAAAGATGTACCCTCTGCGGACCCTGACTTGTATCTCTGTTTCTGTGATCCCAGGCAGATTGACATCTCAATCAGATCCAGTTATCTCATGGGTAGGTAAAGCATCAGAGGACCTGAGGCCAAGGCCCAGCTTTGCCCAAGACAAGCTCTAGGACTTCCCCTTTTGGGGGCTCAGTTTTCTCCTTGGTGAAATGAAGATAACAACCTCCTCCCTGTGAACCCCCAGGGATATT
Source organism: Pseudochirops cupreus (assembly GCA_028627135.1). Classification (NCBI taxonomy): domain Eukaryota; kingdom Metazoa; phylum Chordata; class Mammalia; order Diprotodontia; family Pseudocheiridae; genus Pseudochirops; species Pseudochirops cupreus. The sequence goes on along the minus strand of CM053584.1, from coordinate 392,880,966 downwards.
TTAAAACAGCAGAAGGTTATGGAACAGAGTTCAGAAAGAGTCTTCCAACCTGTGAACTATGTTGCTGTGGATCAGTTTGAGAGCAGGTTGTTTGGGTACTTGGGTACTTGAAGCACTGCCATGCTTCAGAGACCATGTCATTGTCCCCCTTAACTTGGCACAGAGAAGGTAAGCAGGTGAGTTCTGCCTACCCATTGGGTCCTTGGGGTTCTGGTTGTTTGTCCTTCATTCTCAAAGAGGACCATGGCATCAGGAAGGTGATGCCATGATATGCATGTGAATTGGATTTAAGTGAGGGAGGGCTGGACAGAGTCACCAGCCTCACTCTCTCCTCCCGAGTCATCTGGGTTCAGTGGTGACATATAGATCAGGAGGATTGGAGATGGCCCAGAATGCAGTGAGAGACCTTGGCCTTTTTAAACTAGTGACCTAGGGGTCACTTAGACCTTGGGTGCTTATATTCCTTTTGAGTAAGAAGCCACGCACCCATTTTTCTGTACCTGGCACTGGAAAGGGAGGCAGGACTTCTTAGGTAAAGAAGAGAAGGATATAGCCTAGGAAATGTGCCTGGTATTTGGTACCAGGTTACTGTGGTTACAGAATCAAATTGAATAGATTCAGGGCTTTGTACTTCATGCATGAAGCTCATGGGAGGTAGGGGGGAGGTGGTCCCAGAATCAGATTGTCAATAGAACTGAAAGAAATCTGAGAGCTCAGCCTCCGTGGTGCCCAGGATGATGTGGGGGTGCATTTGGGATGTGCATATGCTGCTTTGGGGTGTGCTGTCCTCCATTAGAATGTAAACTCCTTAAGAACAGGGACAGTTTAGTTTTCACTTTTTTATCTAGAACAGAGCTTGACACAGAATAGAATGTAAGCTCCTTGAGGGCAAGGGCTTAAAAAAAAACACTTTTGTCTTCATATGCTGATCTAGCACTTAGGGATAAAGGTAGGCTTAACCATACACCTATAATTTCCTTGGGGTAGGGGACTCCCTCTACCAAGGTCAAGTTCATATTTTCTTTGCAATTGCAGAGGTTAAATGACTTGTGCAAGGTCACACAGAGACAAGACCTGGACCTCAGTCTTCTTCACTTGAAGACTGGTCTTCTATCCACTATCCTGTGCTGCCACCAAATGAATGAAACTCCACAGCTTTCATTTAAGGGCTCACTACCTACTTTACTCTGCAAACTTTAATGCTCTCTACAAATGTATTGTTGATGTTATTGCTGAACCCAGAGGAGGGACTCTAAGGCACTGAGTCAATCGTCTAAGCATCACTTATGGGAGAACAAGAGCAAGGATCACATGGGATGGGAAAGCCTGGGTGGGTTGTGATTTTCACAGGTGGAGGGACTACACACATGACTGAGATCACAAATCCTGAAATATCAAGAAGAAAATATTTTGTGACCTTTGGTTACTATATAAAGCTAGCAAACTAGTTATGTGGGGATAAAAATTATCCAACCTATGCTAAGAGAAAATGCAAAACTCTGAGCCCATGGCACGTGATTAAAGGGCTCATGGTCCCCTCTAATGAAGGGGACCTCAGATCTTCATCATGATCTGAGATGCCCTTTCCTTCCAAGGACCTATTTATATAGGGTTGGATATCTAAACAAACATTCAAGAACAGCAAGACCAGATACAGAATAATTCCATTGGTTGACATATGACACATAGACTAATATAAGCAAAGATGATCTTTCAGCAGAGTTACAAATTGGGGAAAGCAAGGAATATTTCCACTGGCTAGGTGGTTATAAGATGGGTGAAGCATAGGGCATCTCCACTGGCTAGGTCAGCGGTTCTCAACCTGTGAGTCATGACCCCTTTGGGGGTTGAACAGCCCTTTCACAGGGATCGCCTAAGACCATCGGAAAACACATATTTCTGATGGTCTTAGGAACTGAGACACCGCTCCTGTGTCATCTCCAGGCAGGTCCACCCACATGCAGATATGCCCACATACAAGTATTAAAGGGTTGCAGAATTAGGAAGGTTGAGAACCCCTGGGCTAGGTGGTCATAAGATGGGTGAAGCATAGGGCATCTCCACTGGCTAGGTGGTCACAAGATGGATACTTGCTCGTGTTGCACAGGAGAGAATGGTCTGGAGGTACAAGAATAATTTTGGGGGCCTTACCATGTAGTTGAGTCACCCCCACCACACTGGGTTTGGCCATTGTGATAAAAGAAGACAAGGATGGAGGACCTGTAGTTAACTTCTGTGATTGTGTGTGTGATCTTACCATCTGCAGCTCATAGCTCTGGGGCCAAATATAGGGAACTTAGAATCCTGTCCAAGTGATTGATGCTGACTGGAATAGAGTAGGGTCTTCAGTGAATCAGTTCCCTCAGGAACAAGGAAAATAATAACAGCTAACACACGTAGCAGTTCCTTTGTGTCAGGCACTACGCTCGGGGCTTTACAATTATTATCTAATTTGATCCTCAGAACTATCCTGGGAGGTAGGTGCTCTTATTATCCCCATTCTACAGATGAGGAAGTTGAAGTAGAGTTTGGTGAAGTGATCAGAACCGTACAGCTAGTAAGCGTCTGAGGCCAGATTTGAACTCTGGTTTTCCTGACTCTAGGCCTAGTGCTCTATCCGCTGTGCTACCAGCTGCCTCCAATGTATGGAAAGTTGCATGGAAGAAGACAGAACATGTCCAAAGACCAAAAGAAGAGGAGGTCCTTAGCTTCCAGAGTTACTTCAAGAGAAGCAGCCCTTGTAGATGGTGGGGGAGTTTAATTGACAAAGGATAAATGTGACCCCAGTAATATGGATGCCTTAAGTCAAGGGGATCTTTAGCTGACTTTGTTTCTCCCTTACAAGTAAGTATCAGAGTTAGATACTGTAGTGAAGTCTTTCAAAGATGATCACTATTCTTAGGTTTAATCAAATCAATTCAATAAGCATTAAGTGTTTTTAGCCACTAGGTGGCGTGAGTTGTCACTATGCTGATCTTGTTCAGCAAGAAGGCTAAATAGTACCAGACATCCAAACTCACTCTGGCAGGAATGAGCATCCTCCCCTTGGAGAAGAAGTGCTAGGGAAGAATCACACAACCTTTCTTAGTTACCCTTCTTTTTGTAGGGCAGTGCTAGGTCGCTGTTAAGGGGGTTCTCATTTGTCCACTAAGATCTGTGTTCAAGCCCTCATCTCTGGCTATACTCACTTCTTTCCCAGCTTTGGCATTATTTATGTAGCCCTATTCACATAGCCTTTAAACAATGGTATCATCTCCTGAGATAGAGAAAAATACATTAGCTGTAGACAATATTTTATTCTTGCATGTAATCAATAAAATCAAATACACAGCAGAGATGAAACAATATATTATAAAATGACTACATCTTGGTCCATCTCCAAAGCCTCTGCTAAACCACAAGAGTGACAGGTGTTACAGAAATGCATAACTCAATTTGCTTAGCTGTTTTTTCCTTCCTTTTAGATTGCAAAGGGGTGTAGGCAATATGACACAGCTTGAAACTGTTGCTCAATTTGCCTATTTAGGAGAGCCAGTCAGTCATAAGGTGAAAACTAAATAACTCTGCACCTAAAACATCTCACGGCACGGGCCATGGATTTTGAGTGTGGCAGATACTCTTTGTATATTTTTAGTGGTAGAAAGTTCTAACTGAGCCTTGCCTAGATATCTCATTAATGCAGACATGAAGAAATGTAGGCAAAAGGAAGTTAGACTAGAAGGAAGATTGCAATTTTTAAAATGCCTATTATGTCCCAGCACTTTACAAATATTATCTCATTTTATCCTCACAACTACCCTGAGAAGTAAACGCTATTATCATGTTCTTTTTATAGTTTAAGAAACTGAGGTAAAGAGTAGAGAAGTGGCTTCCTAAGGGTCACAGTGCTGGTAAGTGTTGGAAGTAGGATTTGAACTCAGATCTTCTTCACTCCAAACCAAGCATTCTATCCACTGGGCCATCTAACTGCTAGAAGAAAAAAAATCTTTAATTCATTCAACATCTTGTGTTTTTTCCCTGCTGGCACATATTTTTCTGACATTGAGTCACCCAGTTCTTGTTTCTTGTGGTCAAGAGATATCTCACAATGTTGCAAAATTATGATGAAGCAGGTGCTTGGTCCCAAAGAGGAGAAGAAGAGAAGATACCTATGAAAAGATATCTATAGGGTACCTCCCTCGACTCCTTTGCAGGGGTGAGAGATCAATCTATGTGCATGAAGCATGGTATGTGATGTCAGATTTTTTTCAATATATTTATCAAACTTGCTAAATTTTCTCCTCTTCTTCCTTTTCTCTTTTTTCCTCTTTTTGGTTAATTATTTTTGTTTCTTAAACAACACCTTTAATTTACTTGCCCTATTCTTTCTTCTACCTCCCTCTCTCACTGAGCAAATTTAAAAATAATCCCTTAATATGTACCTATATTGGACAAAACAAATTCCCACATCAATCATGTTCAAAAATCTAGGTCAACTTCTGCATTTTGAGTTCACTGGCTTTCTGACAGGAGGTGAGCTACATGTTTCAGATTCATTCCTTTGGAATGATGGTTTAGCAATTGTGCTGCTCAAACTTCCAAAGCTCTTCAAAGTTGTTTTCACTTTGTTATTCCTTTGTAACAAAGCTGTTATCACTTTGTAAATTGTTCTCTAGTGATTTGTAGCATTTTTTTTCACCTGGCTCTAGAGATCCCAGGTTTCTTCCCTTGAGAATTACCTGGCAATATTGTTAGGCAATTTATCAGTTGGGGAATGGCTCTTATGTCATCATTTCTTGTGACACGATAATGTTCTGCTATATTCATATGCCACAATTTGTTCAGCCATTCACCATTAGAAAGACATTCCTTTAATTTTCAATTTTTGGCCACCATAAAAAGTCAAGGTCCTTTTTCTCTTTCTTTGATTTCTTTGGGACATAGGCATGGTAGTGGAATAGATCTGTCAAAATTTGTTACAAGGGATAGCTTTCTGTGAAAGAGGTGAGAATGGGATATGGTGGGGTGGGGCAGGAATATTGGTGATAGAAAAGCAAAAGATATCAGTAAGAATCTAGCCTTTAAAAAGAAACATGAAATGTCTTCTTTGTTACTTCAGTTCTTTGGCATATGGGGCCTGATCGGTAGATCTGACTGAGAACACAGAGCTTTGGTCTTCACTGCTCTCTACCTCTCCCTGCCTTGTACCTGCCTCCAATGTCCTGAGTACTGTGTTTAGCACTGAAGAACCTATTCTAGGACAGGAGGCCTTTACTTTTTTGTTTTTTGTCTTGGACACCTTTTGTAGTTAGTACGATGAAGCCTCTGGCTAATTTTCAGAATCATGTTTTGGAATTACTGAAGGAAATGCTAAATTTCAGTTAGAGATGAGTGAAAATAAAGATGTAAATGTTTTCCTATCCAAGTCGCTGGACCCTCTAAAATCTATCCATGGGCCCCTTAGTGGTTTTTGGACCACAGGTTAAGAATCCTTGATTTAGCATGAGAATTTCAAGGAGCATATACGTCTCTTAGGGTGATATCTTATAGGGGGTATAATGGATGAATGGTGAGTGTGATAGCCATAGGTCCCATAGGCTGGATGCATGAGAGAAGCATATTATTTTGCCATTATACTTTCCTATCCTTTGCTCAATGGGTGACTAGTTCCACCATGAGAAAAACACTCATGAAATCAAAGAAGGGATCTTTCCAGGCGGAGATTCCCCATGTTCTATGGCCAGAGAGGACATCTTTAGCTTTGCCATGCATCTCAAAAGAATACTTGAGTGGGAGTCAATAAATGACCCTGTAGGCTCCACTGGTTTTAGAAAGATCTCTCGTTTCATCACACATGTCACCTGAGAATTGGTCCACCATGTCATCTCCACGTGTAAAGGAGAACATGATTAGCATTGCTGACTGATAGAGCTAATAAACAATGGCTCTGAAGATGGGTACAGTGGGCATCTGATTACTGCTTATGTTTCACTGGTCATCATGGGACAAGTTTTGACTTAATTATATGCCTGGGGGCTTGACATGTGGCTGATTTATTTGCCATGATTTTTTCTGAAAACATTTATAGCCTTTTTTGAAGTATTTGATTGGGAATGAGGGAAAAAAAAAACACAACTATCCCCTTTGGCAGAGTTCAGTAGTTTCCATGGCTTGAATTAAATGTTGGCAAAAGGTCTGAGGGGGAGGAGATGGAGGCCACAGGTCACATTCCACTTGTTCTGTGCTGAATGTTAATGAAGTGATGGCTGGTGTTCTGTGCTCCTTGAGAAAATAGTGAGAGCTTGCCAGGAGAGCTGTAGAGGGAAGAAGGTATTGGTGAAGGCGACCTAAGAAATATGGGGGCCAGGCAGGTGAAAATCAAGTCTGTGTCTTCAGGTGTTGGGAGAAGGGAGGTGTGATCTTATGAGATGAAGCACAGTTTCCTGTGTTGGGGAGAAAACAGGGTCTACTTATGGAAACTATCAGGGGGCAGTGGCAAGCAACAGGAAAAATCGAGGCTTGAAACATTTCTCATTGACTTAAAAAAAAAGAAAGATAAAATGAAAGGAGAAGGCACAGTGGCAGTGAAAATTCCCCAACCTTGGAGGGGGATTACTGGGGAGGAGGAGTTTGGGGCAATCAGAAGACCTGTAAACTTTAGGCCTAACAATGGATGGATTTTCTAGATTATGTCTAGACCCTAAAACTCAAGTGTGAGAGATCTCAGAGGCAGCCTAGTCCACTCCTTCATGTTGTAGGTGAGGAAAATGAAACACATCGAGGAGAAATGACTAACCAAGGTCACACAGTATAAGTAGTAGACTCAGGATTTGAACTTATATCCCATGCCTTCAAATTCAAAGTTCTTTCTCCTATATCATGTGGGGTTGTCAGGTGCTCACTACAGGGTTGTGTCCCCTTAATCTGGAAAAGTGAATCATCATAGATCCAGAACCAAAAGAGACCCCTGAGATCATCTAGTCCAACCCCCTCACTTGACAAGATAGGAAACTGAGGCCCAAAAAGATGGAATAAGTGATGAAGCTGAGATTTGAAGTCTGGTTCTCTATTCCAGTGACTTTTCCACTCTGATGGTACACCTTTCTATATCTTCTGAACTTGGCCAAGCCCTGCCTTCTCAACAACCCTGAAGGAGAATCCGTTAAATGTTCTTATTGCCCCCTCTATTTGACAGGTCAGGGAACTAAGGCTTGCAGGGGTGAAGAGCCCCCCTAAAAGTCAGCCAGCCAGAAAATAAATGGTTTAGGCAGGAGTTGAACCAAGGTAAAGGTTCCAAAGATTGTAGCCTTAGAACTTGAAAGATTTGAAGACTAAAAAGACAACATTTTACAGATGAGGAAACTGAGGCTCAGATGGTGAGGGCTTAGAGGCTGGAGGCTCAGTGCCCTTTCCTCCATAACCCATTGATTTGTGACTGTGAGACCTTCCCCACCAGTCTGTTTTGGAGGGTTTGTCAAGCCTGCAATTCTGACTCTGCATCAGGTCATGACTAGAATGTCACGTTCTTGAAGGGGAGTGGGTTGAGGTTTACTTCACTTGTTCTCTGTGTTTCTGTGCCTAGCACTGGGCTTTACTCTTGGTAAATCTGTGTTGTGAGTTGATTGCTGATGGTTCTGAATGAAGCAGGGTGGACAGGAGGTCATGAGCATTTTAAGCCAAGCTTTGGAGGATGCAGGTACTACAAATGAAGCAAGGCAAAGAGGGTTCCCTGAGAGTGAACAGAAGAGGTCTTGGAGGGGGTCGCTGAAGTGGCAGATCAGAAAGCTGGAAGCTGTGTGCTGGGGGCTTGCAGAATCAGAAGCTTAGGGATCATCTTCCAGGACCCCCTCATTTGATGAGTAAAAACATAGGGAAAGGGAATGACTTTGTTCAGGACTCATGGACACAGAAGTAATCATTGGCATTTACACAATACATGGGAGTTTACAAAACACTTGACATCTGTTATCTTATGTCTCAGGATCACAGTAAAGAGCTGGAAGGAACCTTGGATGTCCTCTCAGGCAAACCTTTCATTTTACCCAGGAGGAAACTGAGGCCCAGAGAGGTTAGGCAATTTTCCCAAGAACACACATGGAGGACATAGCAAAGATGGGGTTCAGTCTGAGGTTTTTTATTTCCCTCTTTCCCCTTAAAGCACATTCTCTCAACCTTGTAATATGACTGCCATGTAGTGTTGTAATGCCAAGCACAGAAGTAGTTCACACCTTGTTTCAGTCTGTTAAGAAACAGAATGTGTGAATTCCACAACTTGTGAACTCCTAGGGAGGAGCTAATGATCATATAAGGAGAGCCCTAGGGCTAGAGACAGGAAAAATTGAGAAGAGGACTCTTGTGGTGGTAGTCAAGAAGGAGAAAACTTGTAGTATCCTGGCACTCTGTTTGTCTGCTCTGTCTGTGTTGATGTTTGTTTGTGATACTTCATACAAAAGCCCTGGGACTTACAGAAAGCCCTGAAAGAGGATTTTCTGGTTGTATGTTTACCAAAGTCCTGGAAGAGGGTTTTGGAGGTCCTGTGACTTTACTGATGATTTGTGTTGACCTCTTGGACCTTGTCTGTGGGTCTGTGCTGATTTCTATGTTGGTGATTTGTGTTGAGTTCTCAGACCTTGTTGGTGGGTCTGAGTTGATTTCACAAGCAGATACTGAATGGATGATGGTGCCAGCAATGTGCATGAATATTATTGCAGCTCTGTCAAGCTTTGTCTTCCCAGAAACAGGAACTGTGAAGGACTTGAAGTGGACTGGAGACTGTGAACTTCAATATGGAATGGGAACTGGATGAAGAACTGAACAAGGAGCTGAACAAGGAACTGGGAGCTGCCTGCCTTTGAACCCAGGTGACAGTTGGAGCAGGGACCAATGAAAAGGAACCATGGAAACTGATAGCCAGCCTCAAATCAAGCTGAAAGAAGACTTTACTTGGATACTGTGTACTGACTGAGAAGATTATGATTTACTGTGACCTAGGGGTGGAAAACTTTGACTTTTGTACTTTGTGATTGCATTAAGGATTTTGTGATTGATTAAATGATTATACTTTGTTGAAAACTATTGTGACCATTTTGGTGAAAACTATATGGCCATTTTAGCGATGTCATTGTGAATGATGTATTTTGATTATCTGTGATAAGTTGTAATACTGTGAATGCTGTACCTTGATTTACTGTGAATGTTTTGCTTTGATTTGTTATGGAATAGAGTGTTCACTCTACTGTGTAATCAGAACCTTAAAAGCTGTTCACAGTAGCATTTTTCTGGAAAGCTGCTTGCGTGTAGCATTACAAGTGTCTGCAGGTGTTACTGTTTAGAGCTGAGTAAAATGATATTCAGAGAGGTCACATCATCTGCCCAGGGGCACACAGCCAGCCAGGGTCAGATTAGGGATTTGAATGCTGGTCTTCCTGATGTAGGGACAGTGTTCTGCTCACTCAGTCAGGCTTCCTCTGGACTTGTGGCTCTGTGTGTTTTCTAAAGCAGTCTCTTTAGGTGAGAATGAGAGGAATATTATATAAATAAATATTATATAAAAAGGTTTCTGGCACTTTGGCATGAAGTTGTTTTCCACATGGGATAACATCATTTGTGTATGTGTGTGTGTGTATGTGTGTGTGTGTGTGTGTGTGTGTGTGTGTGTATGTGTGGAGAGATAGAGAGAAAAAGAGAGAGAGAGAGAGAGAGAGAGAGAACGAGATTGAGATGAAATGACTTGCTTAATGTCACATGAAGAGGAAAGAGCCAAGCTTGATTTTATCAACCCGCCACCACTCTGGGCCAGGCATTGTACTAAGGCACTGGGGGGTACAAAGACTCCTGCCCTCAAGGAGCTTACATCCTGCCAGTTTTCAAACTCAGGTTTTTTCTGACTCCAGACCTGGGATGATTCCTCTCCACCACCCTGCCCCTCAGAAAGGAAGTGAGATCACAGAGAGAACAATAGGGAAGAAAAAAAACTAGAATAAAGAGTCTGCAATCTGTCTAGTGAGCCATAAATGGCTGCACTAGTGAAACCCAATTAATTCTGGAGTTTATGGGGGGCCCCCTTTCATTTAGCGGCTTTTGTGCCTCAGCACTTTTGTGCCAAACCCATTCCAGATGGGGTCGGCAGATCACTAGGGGCCGGTTGGTTTTTTCACTATATAAATTTCTTTTCACCATCAGGAATAGTTAATTATCATGGATCGGATCACGGAATTTTGAGATCAAAGGGAACAGAATTTATTCCAAGCCCCATTTTTCCTCAGGGAGAACACAGAGAGAGGCAGTGACTTGCCTAAAGCAGCTGAGCCACGATCCGAACCCAGGTCCTTTGACTTCCAACTCAATGCTCTTTGTACCAAAATGTGCATTGTTAGTGGAATGAGAAGGATGTGGGCAGGAGCAAATGACCTTCACATCCTTATGTGAACAGTGATACATGGTGACCTCTCATTAACAGTAGCCACCAAGCCCCAAACCCTGGGCATGGGGCTTTCTTCCCTCCACCTGAAGGAGAAACAGTGCTTGATTTTGTATAGCTGGGCACCTACAAGGGTAATGTTAGCAGCTGCAGCAGGAAGTCTAGCAGAAGCTAATGTAAGGGAGGCTGGAACAGAGGACAAACTTTCTGGAGGAGCAGAAAACACCCACATGCCTGGAAGATGCCAAGTGGGACAGATTGTCTCAGGGAGTTTATCTTCACTTCTCCAATTCTCTCAATCCTAACATGTTGGTTCCAGACTTCACCTCCTGCCCTTGGCACTTCTCTTCAAAATCCTATGTTTCAAATGACTGGCCCTGGCCAGCTCAGTGCCTCTCTTTCAGGAAGGAGCTTCTGGCCACAGCCTTGCCCAGATCCCCCACCCAGGTAGCCTCTTGTTTCCTTCCCCTCTACCCCTCCCCCACTCCCGGTCCTTTATGGCATGGCCTGCATAAGCTGCCATGCAGAGATCTTGTCATTTCACTCCTCTGCTCAAAGATCTTTAACAGTACCTGCTTGCCACCTGGCAATTCCAAGGCTCTCTGCAGCCTGGTGATGCCTTATGGCCCTGGTCACATCCCCTACGACTCTCCAAAATGTACTTTGGGCCAACCTGGATCATCCTCTTCCTTCTGAACATCTACAACACTGTCACATATAGCTAGGAAGTGCCCTGTGCTTGGTATGAATTCCTACCCCATCTCTCCCTTGGAACTCTTTCTTTTCCTGTAAGACCCTTGGAGCCTTATCATTTACCCATCCCTAGCCTTTTCATTGTACTTACTTAGGGCCCTCTTATATTGTTTTAAGGCAACCAGCAAGGACCATGTGGGCAGGAAGGGGCTTTGAGAAGCCCCCTAGTTTCTATCTTTAAAGTTACATTTAAGTCTTCTGGTTTAGTGGCTTATGGTGGAGGCCACTCTGGGGAAGTTGCAGTAACCCTAGGGAGCCAAAGCTGATGACTACATTTGGGTGTTTGGAGGTGTTATAAAATGAATACAGACAATGAGGTATGGCAACATTGAGATCTAGAAGATTTGCCCATATAATATATAGACAAATAATATGAAGCAGAGATGAATGAAGGGTTTGGGGTTCAAGGTAATAGTTTGAGAGACCAGAGAGGTGTTCAGTCTCTCCGGCTTGTCTCCTAACATTCAGCAGCAGATGCTCACAAAATGGCTAACTGTCTGACAAGAGTTACCACCGTACCACTACAAACTGAAAGCCGAGTCCAACACCTATATTAAACATTCAATTAGAGTTTATTAAAGGACAGGGCACAGATCACTGGATTCCAGGGTAATGGAGAAGGATGCTCTTTCTTTAAAATAGTCCAGTTCATAGAAGAAGGGAATAAGGCAAGAAAAGTCAAATGATTTGACCTCAGTCACAGAACTGTAAGTGCCGGAGGCAGGCCTCAGACTTGGGTATCTTGCCTCTGTGGCCAACACCCTTCCTAGTGTATGAGACAAGAGAGAGCTGGCTTGCTGTACTAAGCACGATCCTTCACTTGTGGATAAAGAGTGAATGTCAGAGTCAGGAAACTGGGTTCAAGTGCCCTCTTTGCTACATATTGAGCATGTAAATCAACTTCTTGGTGTCCCAGGCAACTTTCTAAGGATCTAAATTGTAGTCCTTCAAACAAGAGAGTTTTCTTCTCAGAAGCACTCCACATTGACCATGTGGTCTAATAAAAGTAACAGCAGAAGCAGCAGCAGCAGCAGCAGCAACAAACCCAGAATGCTCAGAATACAGAAATGTGGATGGATCCTTTTGGAGAGACTTGAGCTCCAGAAGCCCTGTGTGAGACTCATCCTTGTACTGTGTGAGCCTGGACCAGTCAACCTCTCCATGTTCCAGGCTCCTTGCTGAAACTGCACAGAGTGGAAAGCAAGGGTGACCTTCAGCACTGGAGGCAGAGGTCCTCACCAGGAGTTCTCTGCACAGATAACATCATGAGTCTTTCTTCTCCCTTTCTGCTAGACAGCAAAAATGCTCACAGTGAATTCATTTAAGCCACATCTTCACAAATGCAGGACAGTCATCCCATCTGGTCAATTCTTTTTCTAAAAAATATTCACTTGATCCACTAGCTTTTCTAGCATATTGACAAAGCAACAAGGTGGTAAGCTGGATTTTCTTCTTTGCATTCTCCCTTGGAATTGCGTTGACACATTAATGAAGCTGGCACTGCAAGGACCTTGAGTCTGGCATGAGAAACTCAGGGACTGAAGCACTATGGGTTTGAGCGTGTGATTTCCTCTGTTCAAGGGTCTTTAATCGGAAAATGAGCATTCCCCAAATACAGGTGCATTAAAAAGTGCAAGATTGGCAGCTTATAAAATAATGACAATACCGACAATCTCACAACTTTCATTTCATTATGAAAGAGAGAATTTTATCCACCTGTGTAACTACCCACAGAACACAAAAGATTAAGAGCAATGCAGTGGTTTGTCCCAGGTCCATTTCTATCTCAACACCATCAAACTAAGGCTAGCATGAAATGCAAAACCGACGCATAGATATCAATTTAAGCACAAAGTATTACGTATTTATTAGCTTCTGTGAACAAGCCAAACATACAATTGGAGTTTAGTTCATTATTGCTGAATAGGAGTTATTGGATTGAAATCCCAGTTTTGCCATGTGTGCTCTTCCCTGGTTCTCAGTTTCTTCCTTTGTAAAGTGAAAGGGATGAAACAGATACACTCTAATGTCCTCTAAGGGGGTAACTCTAAATCCCAGCACCCACTGAAGACAGTGAGATTATCTTTCATTTGTTAAATTAGTCTTGGGGAACTTCCCAAGGATCAGTGGGGATAAGTGACTCACTCCCTGGTCACACAGTGGCAGAGGCAGGATTTGAACCCACATCTTCCTGAACCAAGCAAACAAAACCATGCTGCTGATTTCAGACAAATTAAGATCCTCCCTGGGCCTGAGTTTTTTCATCTATAAAATGAGAGCATTGGGCTAAATGGCCTCTGAGGTCATTGCAGTGCTAGATTGTTAAGTCGTGTCAGCACCCTGAGACACAGTTGCCTCATTTGCAAAATGAAAGGGTCAGGTTAAATGGCCTTGAAGGTCCCATCCAGGTCTGGATCCATGATACTATGTTCTTCTTTTTAAAAAGCATCTATTTCATTTACTATAATATATGTTTAGTAATTGAAAAGAAAGACCTCGTTCCCTCCCCTCAACACATACAACACACGCACAACACACACACACTCGGGGGGGGGGAGGGGAGGGGCTACTAATAAATGAAGGGGAAAGGGAAACATATACCCAGGAAGGAACTTTGCAATTGAGGAGGAGGCCCAATGGCTTTAAGACCCCTCTCCACACCTTTTCTCCCCACCTGCCTCTTATTGGGGCAGGGTGGCCCATGGTCAGAATGGGTTAGTGTCTTCCATTAGCAATGGTGAGAATCCAACAGCTGCAACTTCAGATGCAATCCTTACTTCCCTGGGACATCACTCTAATTCCACTTGATCCAGGAAAGGCGGGCTGTCAGGTCTGCAAGGAACAGAAGAAGAGAGTTGGAGGGGTCAGAGTGGAGTAGAACATATTCAAACTGAGCATGGACAAAGTGCATTCATTTGAAAGGCTTTCAATGAGAGCTGAATCACTTTCTGCAGATGCTTCAGAGAAACTACTGGGACAAAGAAGCGAATTCATTTCATCTTAGGCTAACATGATAAAAAACAATGATTAGCTAAAAGTCCAGACAGGAAAAGACACCAGTTCCAAGTCTGCAGCTTTGAACTTGGAAACCATGATTCTTGAAAGTAAAGGTACAGCTAGCTATGAACTCAATGCCAGTGGAATACCATATATTAAATAGACCCTGTTAAGCAGAATATTCCTCTCTATTTTCCTAGCCATTATCCTCTTGTTTTTTGGTAATCTGACAGCCAAGTTCATTCAGGATCATCACTTTTTCCCTAAAGGAAGCTACTGAGTTCTCTTCATATGGAAACATTTGTGTCTTTTAAAGTTTTTTTATTTGTATTTTTACAGCAAGGTAAGCCATTAGATTGATTTGATACTGTGGGATCCAAATTCCTGAGAGCTTCAACATGAACGCTTTCAGGAAGCTATTTGACCTATAATTCAAACATTAAAACACCCTGTGTTATATAGAAGGGATACTCATGCTACCTCAGGAATTGATGCGCTTTTTTATTTTGTTAGTTGACTAGAATTGATGTTGTGAGATTTTGGCACAAATACCCTGCTCATAAAAACAGCAGACCTCAAAAATGCAAGGCAATATTGGCACTCAGAAATCAACTATTCCCACTGTTCTCCATTAGTGAAGAATAAGACAATCAAACTTTAAAAAAAATCAGTATAGAGAAAACCACAATCTAGTAAATAATCAAGCTTTCCCATGACTTCCAGATCCTGGGCTTGCTACATTTCAATCTGAGTAATAAGGTCTTTTCAGTTAGCATCCATAGCTGCATTTGCATTAGCCTGGACACTATTGCACTAAAATAGCATTTAGTTCCACAGGCAAGTTTCCAAATGATGTGGGTGCCTATGCTGGGTTAGCTGTGGGCTAACATTCATGTCTGAGGCCTGTCATCTGAATGATGCATCATTCTTCTCAGAAATAACAGCTCTTGTATCAACGACGTACTTACCACTGGTGTTCCAAATGGCGTCCTTCTGACACTTATGTCCATCTTTTATGCATTGGTCTATATATGATTTAGGGTCACAGCCTGAGATTAGGATGTCCCTGAGTAGGGCTATGTAGGCAATGGCTAACCTGAGGGTGTCAATCTTGGAGAGCCGCTTTTCATATGGGAAAGTTGGCACGTGACTCCTGAGCTCATTGAAGGCAGCATTAATACTGAGCATCCTCTTCCTTTCCCTAATGTTGGCAGCACGTCTTTGCCCCTTGGAAGCATGATCAGGGACTGGAGCACTGGGGTCCTTGGGCTTTTCATTCAGGGTTTGGACTGACAAGGAGCTGTCCAGTTCAGCACCTTCCTCTAGCTGCAGGATCTGGGTCTCCAGGTCAGGGAGTGGATTTTGGCTGTCAGAAAAGATGGACTGAGAAGTAAAAGAAGGCCAGGGTGACAGTTGCTCTTCTAAATATTGACAAGGAAGTGTACAATTGTCTCCCTGAGTGAGAAACTGGCCATTAGAATCCATCTGACTCCAGGAAGGAAAATCAAATGAAAAATCTTGTTCAAAATCAAATATGGATCCTTCCATCATTCTCCTGGGAAGTATTAGAAATCTTCAAGAATCAGGATCTTCACAAATGAAGGTCTCTGAAATAATTTCTCTCTTCCTGGTCGTGGAGCAAAGTTTCCCTTTGTTGAAGAGTTCTGCTAGAACTATTCTTCCTATACACACGTCTATCTCTGGATGAGCATTAGTCAAGTTTGATGGTAAGACCAAGTTGCCTTTGGGGTTTAAATATTTTAGACTCCCAGCAGGGTACTCACCTTTTTATGCCACATTCAAGAATAATTAGGACATATGTATCTTGTTTTATTACCACTGGCTCACAATGGAGGAAACAAAATGCAACTGAAAGAATAGATTTTTCAATCTTCTTTCCTTTGAAAGACACAAGGATGCAATTCTAAAGGTCTTTAGCAGGTTTACCCTCAACATCTAATATTTGCAGAATGAATTGGAGAAGGATATCTGGAGGTGTGTTCATTTAGGAGCAGAGAAGATAGAGGGCAGGGGATGTAAAGAATAATGTAGGTCTTTATTTTCTTAATAACATGCTAATAGATCTATTCTGTCAGGGACAGGGAAACAAAAGTCAGTTACAATGCTGTCATGAACATATGATGGTGCCAGATTTTCAATGGAAGAAAAATAAATCCAAGGCCTCTTTCTGCACCAGCTCCCTGGACTTCAGTGTTCTTATTAGGGGACTTTCCCATGCCCTTCTCCCCACAGCCAGGAAAAGAAAGAGTCAATTTGAGGACTCTAACAAATTTAAGATCTGAATAATTCCTTTTCAGATAGACAAAACCAGTTGAATTGACAAGGTCTCTGGAAGAAAGGAAAGGGAGACAGTTTTTGTTTAATTATTCTAGAATGCGTAATTGAAAGTGTGCTCCCATCTAGTTAATAGAATAAACAATAATCATTTATTCCACTAAATTACTTATGTGTGTTTATATATGTATTATATGTGTGTATATATATATATATATATACACATATGTACTACATATCACATACGAATATGTATGTGAATATAAGTAACCAGGTTGGGACAGTGGAGCACAATGATAGCTCTAGAATGGGCATTTCTAGATCATTTAGTCTAGTCCTTTCATTTTACATATATGGAAATTAAGGAGGTGAAAAGACATGCCCAAGGTAGCCTAGGTGGCAGGATTTAAATGTGGGTCTTATGACGCTAAATTTAAAGAAGCTTTGGTCAGAGACTGGAGTTCCAAACTAGATTGTAAGATGATATAAATTTCGAGTCAGAAAAGTGGTCTGGGTTGGCCTCAGAACCTTCAAGCCGGACAAAGGACACAAGCAGAGGCATAGGCAATGGTATACAGATCAGAAGCTCAAGAGCCAAGGCAAGGCAGCATTCTCCTGTGGCCTGGGAGCCTGTCTTACCTTCAGCATGATGCTGATAGCCAGCTGTCATAAATCTCTTGGAGCTTGTGTATCAGAGAACACTCATTCAGTGGGGGCATAACAGAAAAGGATGAGGGCTGCGCTTAGAAATGGAGCTCTGGGATTCACATCACTGTTCTACAGATTATATATAACCTTGGGCAAGCTCTTTATCCCTGGGAGTCTCACTCATCTCCTCATCAGTTTGATGAATGAATTGGACTTGAAGACTGACTACCTTCTAGGTAGGCATCTGTGGACATATGCAATGGCATTTTTATAGTTAGCTTTAAAATGTCCTTTTCTCATGAAAACACGGGGAGAACCAATATTATGCAGCCATTTTCCAAACAAAGAAGCTCTAAGAGTTTTCCAGCCTCAAACAGGATAAGGTACTTGTCCACAGTCACACAGCTAGTAATTACTAGAGTCAGTCAAGAGGTCTATCCTGATTCCCCTATGGGCTAATGAAGTGTCCCTGCCCTACTCCCAGGTAATTTGTGTTTATTTAATATATATAGTTTCTATGTGTGTATGTGTGTGTGTGTGTGTGTGTGTGTGTGTGTGTGTGTGCATGCGCACACATAGTCTTCTCCAAAGGAATGTAGGCTCCTTGAAGACAGGACTTTGCCTTCATATCTCCGGCCCATAGTAGGTATTTAATATGTGCTTGTTGCACAAATGGATGGTTGTACAAGGAGCAGTCATTATGGGAAAAAATGAGAAAACTCTTTCATTTTCAAAATAAGGATACTGAAGTTCAGGGACTCACTGCCAGAGACTATTCAGAGGAATGAATCTCTAATGGTGGGGTGGTATTTGGGGGAGAGAATGCCTCATTGCCCCCTGCATAAGGCCACAGAGTGCACAGGTGTTGTCTTGCTGCCTGGTGAAGATCCCGTAATGTCCAGGGGGTAAAATGACTCATTTTGTTTCTGTCATCTGTTGCTGTGTACTTTGCCAGCATTTCTTCCACTCTTGAGCTGACTCCAATACATCATCCATTCATGATCTTTGTCTAACCCCAGGGATTCTTAACCTCATGTCCATGGGTCCCTAAGGGCTCTGTGGATAGACTTTAGATTTATCTGTGAACTTGAACAGGAAAAATGCTTTATTTTTATTTTCACTAACCTCTACCTGAAATGTAACATTTTCTTCAAATATGAATTAAAAAAAAACAAACAATAACAACATTATTCTGAGGATTCCATCAGATTGTCAAAGGCTGCCATGAGCCACCAAAAGGCTAAGAACCTCTAGCATGGGCTCTTTCTTTGTCAGGATCACCCTTTCTCATATGGGCTAGCAATAAGGAGGGAGTGAGAAAAATGCATCTCAAGTCTGTGGTTGGAAAATGACCACTTGTCCTGGCATAGGTCTTACTTCAGATATGGCAGAGATGGCAATGTGGTATGGGTCGGAGACATTGGAATTAGAGTCAGGAAGACCTGGTAGTGGTCTAGAAAAACCCATGTAATGGAGACATGTAGTCCTCTCAGTGTCCAAGATTCTATTTTGCAGGGCAATTACTGAACTGGAGTCAGGGTGACCTGGATTCGAGTCCTAATTTTGACTCATATATATGGACTGTGAGACTGTGGGCAAGTTACAATGCTGAAACTTTAAGTTGAAAATAAGAGAGATGATGGTGTACATTGACAGAGGGAGGCTCCTCCCTTGTGCTCCCAACAGGTTGGACAAAACAGATGCATTGTGAACATTGCCTCAGGTATGCATTGGGTGATTTAAAACATGGCAAACAGAACTTACCTCAACAGTTCTATGGATTGATGTTCTTCTCTGTGCTGCATTTCCTACAGTGGGGTCCATTGCAGTCAACCTCACACTCCTATCCTGGGTGTGCATTATCCTGACTCCAGGTTGTACCCAGTATATGAGGACCAGTCTAGCCAAACAATGAGATGCTCTTGGTCAGAGCTTTGGTCATGAGCTGATGAATGACTTGGCTATGACAAATCATGACCATACAAATTAGCATGCCTACAGCACAGTGGAATATCCTAAAGTGGGACTTTATTTGCTTTGATCATGGATACTGCACTTGATTGGACTCTCTAGGCTCTGCCAGCTCTAAGATCTTGTGACTCAATGAGCTGGGTGCAGGACAAATGATCAGGTGAGACAGGAGTGCAGGCATTTCTCCAAGTGTCAAAGGAATCTCAGTGTCTTGGAGCTTTCTAAATGGCACCCTTGCATACATCAAAGGTCCAGCAGCTGCCCATGACAGGAAGGGAAAATGTATAATAGTGTGATGTTGGCCCTGCCTTGGATTCTACATTGCAGCATTTGGAACACCCAAAAGATGAACACGCAGACACAAGACCAAGTCTGCATTCCTTTCCAGATAGGGAAATGTGCATATGCATCCAATTAATCTACAAAGGGGAATGAAAGATGTGCAAATGGGAAGAGAGTGCTTTGCTGACAAACACGTGGTGAAGCAATCAAATAGATATATGGAGTCACGCAAAGTGCCTGCATATTTGGAGGGGCCAACTCCATCATCATGGGATGCTTCAGGTTGTTTAACAAGCTCCCTTGAAGGTTGAGTCCAGACTCAACTTCCCCATCTGACACTGACATATAAATGGCAGGTCTCTGTTTCTGGCAAGTGCATCTAGGGGCTATGGTGCCCTGGAAGAAGGAATGGTGGGAATGTTACACCATGGAGAACATGTGTGGTATCTTTTCTAATGGAAATCCAACCTGGACCTCAGAGTAAGTGGGAATTAAGCTGAAAAGGCTTCATTCTGAAATCTGGCTAACAGAGCAATGAGCCAAGAGATTTAATTAAGGACATTCATGAGGGGGGGGGCAGGGGGACCATGTGGTGATGTTGCTGCACCCACGAGAGTTACATCAACACATTTGGAATCTGTGAGGATGGCCCACCTCGATGTGAGGCTGAAAAGGAACATGGCAATGGTTGGTACAGATGTTTCTAGTTAGAATTATCTTTGAGGAACTCATTTAGAAATGGGTTTTAAGTTATAGCTTACCTAAATTTATTATCAAGTTCTTTCCATGATCTACAACGTGTGGACAGGGGAGGACAATCACAGAATCTCAGAATTGAAAGGAATCTAAGAATCTGCTTTCAAATATACCCCAGAAAGCCCATTCAGTCTTTGTTTGATGACTTCTCTAAGAGACAATCAAAGAGTCAGTCCATTGCCTGGGGTATGGCTAGTGAACGTGCACATTCAGGAGACGGAGTATAGAATGGTTCACTGGAGTTCAGTGTCACTGGACCATAGGGTGTGTGAAAAGGGTGGAAGGTGAAAGGAAATTGGAGAGGTAGGAAGGGTCGTCCTTTCCCTAAGTTACCTCCTTTTCAAGCTGACCCTCCTGCTTTCTTCAATCAGTCCACATATAGCATGATCTCAGGGCTGTTCACCCTCCTGGCTGCCCTCCTTTGGGATAGCTCTCCTTAATTTGTCCTTCCTAAAATTACACAAAATCTGCAGCTGTATGCTTTGGAGTGCCTCTGAGCAGGGCAGAGCCCAGCACAAAAATTACCTGTGCGATTCTGAAAGCTCGGCCACCCGAAAGAAGGCCCATGCTTGCATTTCTTATTTTGACTTCCAGATCACTGTTGACATATTGAGATTTTGGTCCATTAATCCCCTGCTTCCAGGTCTTTTTTCAGTGAATCTGTTCGAGAGATAGACATATTTATGAAACTGATTTTTTTTTTCCATCTCAAGTGTAGGACTTGACATTTAACCCTTGAGCTGTCACCAAGACCTTTTTTCACTCTTCTTGTTATCTTGTGTGTTGCCTTCTTTCCCCCATCTTTTTGTCACCTGTAACTCTGATAAGCACTGAGAATGCCTTTCCAGAAGGCTCCGGTGAAAGTGCTTCATGGACCCCTGGGGTGCTGCTCCTCCAGAGACCTCCTTCTGCTAGACACTGACCTGTCAATGATCACTCTTTGGGCTCAGCCCCAACTCCACCTTGTGTTCTTGGTCAGCTCACGGTTTTCCACTGTTCCCCGAGAATATCAAGCTTTGTTCCTAATACTCTTCCTTCTGTGGTGCATGGCACCATGAAATCTCAGAAGCAGAAAGAAGGACCTTCCTTTACTATCCACTCCAAGCCATACTGAAGATAATCTCCTCTTTAATATACTTGACAAGTGGACATCCAGTTTTTTTGCCAAAGATCTCTGAGAATGGAGAGACCACCTTCTCCTGAGGTCACACAATGTGTGAAAAAGTTGCTGACTCTGTAGGCAGAGAACCTGGTTTAAATCCTTCCTCTTATACCTGCTCACCTTATTGTCATAGGCATGATGACTAACTTCCCAGGGCCCTACTTTTCTCATCTTTAAAATGGCTAGATGCCTCAGTCTCTTTGAGTTCTATACCTACAAGCTACTTGTGAATATCTCTAATTGGTATGAATGTTTTTTCTTAAGAGAACAGTGGTTCTCAACCTTCCTAATGCCACGATCCTTTAATAGTCATATGTGGGCGTGTCTGCATGTGGGCGGACCCACCTGGAGACAGATAGAGGAGGTTCCTAAGACCATCGGAAATATGTGTTTTCTGATGGTCTTAGGCGACCCCTGTGACCCCTGTGAAAGGGGTTGTGACCCACA
This sequence comes from Pseudochirops cupreus, assembly GCA_028627135.1. Taxonomy (NCBI): domain Eukaryota; kingdom Metazoa; phylum Chordata; class Mammalia; order Diprotodontia; family Pseudocheiridae; genus Pseudochirops; species Pseudochirops cupreus. The sequence goes on along the minus strand of CM053584.1, from coordinate 392,859,256 downwards.
GGTTGAGAACCACTGTTCCTAAATGAGTTCCTTTTGCTCCAGGTTCTGCCTTCTGGGCCCAAACAGAACAAGGCTAATTTTTCTTCTAGTTGACAATAGCCCTTCAGATATGAGAATAATTTCCTTCCTACCCTCCCTCCCTAAGTATTCTCTTCTTTTGACTAAACACCTTTGATGTTTATTTAATAACGCTGTTCAAGAATGGAAAAAAAAATGGAATAGATGACCAGAAGGTAGGAAATACAGAAAGAAATGCATATTTAAAAACACCAAAGAGCATGTTGTGATGATGAGCGTGACTGAGGATGAGACTATGGCATTCCCATTTGTGTTCCTCAGCCATTAGCCACCTTCCAACTAAAGCTTTGTCAGAAGTGGCCTGACTCCGGAAGCTGGGCCCAGTTCAGCAACCAAAGCCATGATTCTCTGGGAGAGGCATTCGCCCTAGCCACAGAGCCATCTGCGGGGGTGGAGTTGCTGTCTTTTGGGGAATGGGGCTGCTTACTCAAAAACTGGGCTAAACTGAATGGTGCTTTAACACTATGTAATACCACAGACTCCAAGAGGAGCCCTCCAACACCCCAATTTTCTCCAGTGAATTGCTCTGGCCAGGCACTGGAGGAAAATATGTAGAGCAGCTATATGGAGACTCTGGAAAGAGGAAGGGAACTCATCATCCTAGCTCTGAACAAGAAAGGATTTTCTGTACAATATTTCCAACTTCTGTTGCCAGATAAAAAACTCCACATCAGTGTTGCTGTTACTATTACTGTTGTTACCTGATTTGCTTTCTGTCTCTAGGCCTGTCCTCAGAGGCTCTCTGTTTTGATAGTACTGCTCAGTTTGGGCTCTGCTAGGAGAGCTTTATGGTGCCAGGATCACCCCCAAACCACAGATACCCTGGAAGAAAGCCTGAGTGGAAATGATTGGGGAATGCTTTTATGCATCTCCGTAGACTTCTAAGCTCTATCTGTGACAAACATCTGGTTAAAAACAGTTCAATCTACCTTGCTGGATTTTCTCAAATGACAGTCATGTCCATGCAACCACAGCACAGTATGACTGTGAAGTCACAGGCAGCCCTTGGCTAAGGAACATGAAAAACTGCATTCCAGTAGACTGTGAAAACCTTGAAGGCAAAGGTTCCCAACAGGTGGCCAATGGAGTTTTGTTTCTGTATCCCTAGTCCTAGATCAAGGGAGGGGTGGAATTATATGTTTGCTGAATGACAGTTTAGGGTCACGTAGCACTTGAAGGGCTGCAAAGATTTTTTTACAAAAATCATCTTAAGGACAGCCTCTGTGATGTAGATGCTCTGGCCATTCTCAAAACTGACTTGGGCTCCTCCTTGCTTCATAGCTTTGGAGACAGATGGGACCAATGAGACCATTTTGTCTAGTCTTGCCCAGGGTTACTTTCTGAGTTGGGATTCCAACCTAGATCTAATTTTAAGTCCATTGTTCTATCCATTGTACCATCCTGTCTCTTTGGTTTAAATTGGGTTTGTAAACTTCTGGGCTATACTCTGTGACAGACCCGTTTCACAGAGTTTGTTTTAACTATTACTTTTGGTTGCATACACCAACTGCCGTGTTCTCCAATAGTACTTGACTATTTAAACAACCAGAAGTATCAGGAACTCTGACTAGCCTGGATGAAGAGGTGCCACGGTTGAACAAATCAGTCAGTAGCTAATTGTGTGACCTTGGGAAAATCAGGTCTGTTTCCCCCTCTGAGAAGCAGGGATTAGATTAGCTGGTCTCCATGGTCCTTTCTTGTTCTACCATACTGTGAATTTTGAACTCTGTTATGATTGAATGATCCCTGCTGGGAAGTTTTGATCACCAAGTCTGTTGAAGGGCATGCATGGGTCCCTTTGTGAACATATAAACACTGCGCAGGGTAACCTCAGTGTTTTTTAAAGCCTTAGAAAACTCCAAAGGTGAGTGTTTCCAAAGGGCTATTATTTCTAGCCTCCATGTGTCTGCCCAGAGAAGGGAGACTGTGAGGTGAATCTTACCTACACCAAAGAGGAGAATTCCAAAGCAGTTCCAGAAGAAATGATGAAAGACAAGGAAACGTCCTGTTTCTATTGTTGGAGGAGCAGAATATGGTTCTTTTTAGGCTAATGAAAATGCTAATGTTATGGGCTAATAAAAAGCAGAGCTGGAATCCCCGCTGCAGGAACTTTTCAAAGAGACCAAAGCTCTTTTTGGAACTTCAGAAATGATTCCTGAATGCTATTTACTCAGTGTAGAGGGTGGGTTGAATTGAAATTCTCCAGAACACAGGCTGTGCCAGCTAGATGGCATTTATAAGGGCACTTCGAATTCGTATGCAGTAAACTTTGATGACTCTACTTGTGTTCCTATTATGATCCTTATTTCAAATGTCTATGAAAAAGGCAGGGGAGGAGGAGGGGAATAGATCTGTCCTTCATAGTTTCAATCTTTAAAAAGAGAACATGGCCACTTTAGCCTTGTCTCTGTTTTTAGGACTATGTCAATTAACTCCAGTCTTTTCTGAGGTGAAAGAGATTCTGGTAAAATAAAAGTCTTTGAGGATTTCTCATTTTTTTCATGGCTCTTTTAGGGTGCTAAATCATATTTTAGGAAGTTTCAGTTGACATAGTATCTTGTATATAGGATATATCTCAATGAATAATTGTGGGAAGAATCTTTGATTTTGCAAAATGAGTATAAGATGAACGTGGTAGTTTATTCGTAATCCATTTAATCTGTTTCTAAGGTGGAAGAGGACTTGGAGTAGAGCAGCAGGAATATGGGAAATGGTGGCTAGTTATCCCATACTGTCCAGTTTTTCTAAGTACCTCTCTCTTTAAAGCACTACAGGATAATTCATATTTGGAGATATCTATTAGAATCATATTTGGAGTGGGAAGGAAATCTATTCACTCCAACCTAATGACTCAAGGAGCCTGAAGATAACTCATGGAGGTGTATATTGGGGGAAGAATGATTGAAGAAATTGGTAAATTTGATAATCACCTAAAGGACTCTTGTTTGCTCTAGCTGAAGATGTGACTCACAAAAGAGCTGAAAACTTGATTAGCCCTGTGAATTTGGGGAATCAAGAAAAATTGACAATGCTCCTTGGAGGAAAAAGAAACCACAGCAGCAGAATAGCAGCTGGGCAGACAAAATGGAGTAGCAATAAAACCCAGCTGGTGACTGAGATGGAGCCCAAGAGCTGTTGGAGCTGTGCCAGTGCTGTGAGCATCTTTCATATGGTGGAGTGTTCCCTGTCCGATTTGCAGCAAGGTGGGGCTCTGGGCATGGGATAGAGGGGTAAAGAAGCATGCAGCTATCAGCTTTCCCTTGTTATGTACTTTTCCAGTCTCCTAATTAAAAGCTTTGTCTGAGATGTTGGTAGAGTATGTACTGATTCAGTCCTCAAGTCATATTTGCATAAGTTGTCTACCCTAAACACTCCGCACTGAACCTGGGTTAGCAAGGAACTCCAGAGTTGTGTGGGACTTGTGCCATACACTTATTACCACATTTCAAATATTTCAAAAGCAATAAAATTGTCAACATGCATGATCTAGAAAACCTGCTTTATACCAATCTACCCAAAAATTATTTTATAGAACTAGAAAAAATAGTAACAAAGTTCATTTGGAAGAACAAAAAGTCCAGAATATCAAGGCAATTAATGAAAAGAAATGTTGGGGAAGGTGGCCTAGCCATACCAGATTTTAATCTGTATTACAAAGCAGCAGTCATCA
>CM053584.1:392805672-392855008 GCA_028627135.1 Pseudochirops cupreus | reverse complement strand
TTTTTTTTTTATCTCTGTGGAGCTCTGCTTCTAGAGGGGAAATCTCTGTCCCAAACCACTGGGGTTTTCCCAGCTGCTGGAGTTCTTAGGAGGCTGCTGGGTCCCTCCCCCACTCTGGCTCACTGAAAAAAAAAACACAGGACCAAAGCCCAAGACCGCGATCCGGATCCAGGCTGCTCAACATGAGAGCACTTGGTCTCTGAACGATCGCTTGGTCCCCCTGCAGTCTGCAGGCCGAGAGCTCTGAAGTGGCAGTGTGGAGGCAGGTGCAAGACCTTCAGTTCTGCGGCCTTATTGCCCTGGAGACGTTTTGGCCAGACCTGCTTTTCTCCCTCGATTTTGCAAGCTCCACTAACCTAATGCTGGAAATGCCACAGCAGCCGCCCATCTGCTCACCCAAAGCTCCCGCCAGGGCTTGGCTCCTCTCATCCAGCTGTCTCCAGGGCAGAGCCATGGTTTCAGGCTAGTCTGGTTTCGGCTCTCAGGGCTGATATGGTTCTTCATAGCCAAGCTGACTTCAGTGGAAAGTATATTTATGTGCGTTTTGGAGTTCTAGAATTTGTTTAGAGTCATATTTTATGGGTATTTTGGGGTGGCTATGTGAGAGCTGTGATATGTTGCTGCTCTTACGCCGCCATCTTGGCTCTGCCCCCCATGCTTCATTTAATGTCACAAAAATGGACCAAATTTGGGCAGAGAGTCATAATCTCCTATGGCCCCTAGGAAACAAACTTTGGCAAACCAAACTCTAGGTAAACTAAGTCACAATGCAGATTAAACTACATTTGGAGGATTCACAAACAGGCTGGTGGAGCAGGATAATTTACATCTCATAGAGGAGTCAGAGATAGTTAAGATTCTTCCTCTGACTTCTTATCTAAAGGATTCCTAAATAAATTTTTGTATCTGTGGGACAGCTTTTTATTTGGCTGGGATTAATATTAAAACCGATTTATCTAACCAAAAATTGCAGGAGGATTGGCCCTGAGTCCCAGATAATAAAGGGAGATAAAAAAAAAATTCTCATCGTGTGATATAATACCTATGACGATGGAGCTGTGACAGTGTGGAGTGATGAGAGATTAAGTGAGCCACCCAAGGTCACACAGCCAGCATGTGTCAGAGGGGGAACTGAACCCAGCTCTTCATGGTTCAGCGCTAAGTACCCAAGGAGAGCTGTTTTCATCTTGACTTTAGGTTGGTTTTTAGATTCCATGGTTCCTCTTCCATGGGTCCATCTCTGCTGCCTGCTCCCTGAAAGTCTTCTCCTGCTCTTTGAGGCTGTACCTGGATCCAACCTGGGCTAGTATGCTGTGACAAGGATATGAAGGGAGGCTGAGAGAGAGCAGGCTGCCCCTGCCCCCACCCTTGCCTTTCGAATCTCTCCCCTCCCCTGGCTGCCCTGAGAAAGGTCCATTCTTTCTTTCTGATGGCTTTTCCTGGGTAAAGACAAATAGAGGAAGGAGCATGCTCCCTAACACAACCCCTTCCACTCAGGAAGCACTGGTGGGGGCACCTTGGAGGCCTTCTAGTCCCACCCCCTCATTGTACATGAGCGGGAAGTGAGACCAAGGGAGAGCAAGTAACTTGCCCAAGGTCATGCACATAAATGTCAGAGCTAAAATAATGATAATGAGAGGAATAAATATTTTATTATTTTAGTTGTTTTCAGTTATATCTTACTCTTTGTGATTCTTTTGGGGGGTTTCCTTAGCTGAGACACTAGAAGGGTTTGCCATTTCATTCTCCAGCTCATTTTACAGATGAAGAAACTGAGGCAAACAGGGGTTAAATGACTTACCCTGGGTCACATGGCAAGTAAGTGTCTGGGACCAGATTTGAACTTAGGGAGAGGAGCCTTCCTGCCCCCAGTCATGGTGTTCTTTCCACTGTACCACCTAGCCACACTATTAAGTATTCTGTGTTACATTAAAAATATGTTTTGGCTCCACATTGCTATATTAAGTGCCTACTATGTGCCAGGCACCATGCTAAGCCCTGGATGAGGCTTAACCTCTCTGGTCTGCAACTTCCTTCTCTTTGGAAAGACAAGGGCGGGGGGGGAAGAAGCCACCCAAGGATACCCAGGACCACCCAGCATGGAATGCACACATCACAGAAGGTGCTGTGCTCTGTGAGCAAAGCAGAATGGCAATAGCTCAAAAGAAGCAAGAGAAGTGCAAAGTTAGAGCCATCTCCTATCCAAATGTCTGTATGTATCATTTGTGCCTGACCCATGGTAGAGTCTTCTGAGCTCCTATTGGTCAGATCAGCCAGTCAGACACACTGTACTTTGACCCTGACACAGTGATGTCATTTTGGTCCTCTTCAAGCACCAAGGACAACAACTATATGATTAAAATGTCTGTCATGTGAAAAATAAATATTTCCTTCTGACATTTAGTTACCAATTATTGCATTACGCCCAAGGTTTCCCCTCCCCTTTCCACTTTCTCATTGAGAAACTAACCAGTATGAGGAATATTTCTTAGAGCTTTCCCCAGGCCAAGATCTAATCAGACAGCAAAAGAAATTCTAAGTTTGGGCTAACGGTATATTCTTGATCATGGAGCTCACTCAGATGGGCCTGGGAAAAGTTTGATTCTCCCTATTATCAAGACAAGTGATATGGAAATCGATGTCTCTTTGACCAAGATTTGAGTGATGTACCCCAAGACCTTGATTTTAGTATAGCTCATACCCCTCACTATACTGATCATCTGAATTGCTTCCCATCCCTCAGGAACTCCTACTCTCTGAGGGGCATATCAAATGTGCCTCCCCCAAATTCAGGGGTCTTTGACCTAAGAGAGGTGACCAAACTATCATCCTTTTACTAATAACATGTTGACCTTATAAATAAAATGATTAAATTACTGAGAAACTATGTCTTGAGCCTTTTTAATCAGTCAAACAGGACAGAACAAAGATGACAACATTTATAAAGCACTTAACACAGTGCCTAGTACACACAGGTGCTTAATAAATGCTCATTTCCTTCTCATTCCTCACAGGGCAAAATAGATCCCAGCGGTTATAAGATCCCTGAGGGCTGAGACTGTCTCCCCACACTGAAAAAGTGCTAGGTGAATAATTGTTGAATTGAATTGTGGCAAGACAACTGTGTGTGGAAGAAATCTGTGGGTTTTGGTGGGTGGCAATGTCAATGTAAATCAGTGGTGTGCCATAGGGACTGGGGAGTTGCAAAAAGCTAATAGAAACTGAGACCATGTTAAGAAAGGCCTGTGCAGCGTCAGGGCTAGGCAGATGGTGCTCATGCCCTCTGCCTCCATCAGACTACAGCTGGAGCCTTGGGTTCATGAGCATCACAATTCAGGGAGGACGTTGGAAGGGTGTGTAGTCTACAGCCCTGACGGTCCTCAGACAGACAGTGGCGAAGGGCCCATCAGGTCTGTGCAGAAGGGCTCTTCTCTGGATACCAGTTGCAGTAGATGCCCACTGAGGTCCCTTCCTACTCTTCACTTTCGAAATTCTCTTAATGAGATGCGGTCTTCCTTTGCCGCGATTCCCTGTAGCCAGGTGATAGCAGGCAGTAACAGCCCTCCTACTCCAGGAGGCGCTCCCAGGCCTCCTGCCCTCTCGCTCACTTCTTGTGTATCCTCCCCGTGTCTTATTTATACACAGGCATCTCTAGCACTGAGCAGCAGGGTGGGCTTCAAGAGTGTTCATTGACTTGGCTGGAAGGGCAGTTCTCGATTACTTCAGGGATAGATGGCAATCCTCTGAGTCTGGAATTTAAAGCTCTTTGTGTTGTGATAACTAGCATTTTAATATTTGCAAAATACTACAAGTAATATAAACCTTTATAAAGACACATCATCTCCTTTGATCCTCACCAAATTCCTGCCGAGTCACTCTTATTATCCCCATTTCACAAATGAAGAAACTGAGTCCCAGAGTGTTTAAGTGTGGCATCCCACAGCTGGGAAGTGTCTGGGGAAGGAATTGCACTCAGATCTCCCTGACTCCATCACTCTATGCACCATCCACTACCTTCTGAGGTTCAGACTGGCTTTGGAGCAACACTCTCCTCTATCACACTCCCCTCAGCTCCAGTAGAGTGTAAGCTCCCTAAGGGGGGCTAGTTGTTCAGTTTCTGTCTGTGTCCTTAGCGCCTTGCAGGGTTCTTTGAATAGAGCAGATGTTTAATCAAAGCTTGCTGTTGTAGTGAGCGGCGACAAAACCACGTTTGTGTATTTGTATTTGGGATTATGCTCAGCTGGTTTTCCATCTATTCCAGGTTTCCTTGTGTTCCTGTCCTCATCGACCTCTGCTCTGTTCCATGAACTGGACTAATTAGCCTGGAAATGCCCCTTCCCATTGGCCTTGCAATGGAACCCTCTCCAGCATGGCCATCTGCATTTCTGAATGATGTGGCTACCTAGGATTTCAATAACATGAAAGCAGAGCTATAGTGCAGTGATTCAGTGAGTCAATCTCCCTGATCCAGAAGACAGGGAACCAATCCCTGAATGGACTGGCCAATGGGTCTTAAGTAATTCCTTAGTCTTCTTTTGCCAGGTCAAACAATCTGAACTCTTGCTGCCTTTCCCCAGAAGACCTCTTTCCTATCGCTTTAATCATTTTTGTTACTCTTCTCTGGACCCAGGCCAACTTCCCCATCTCCCCTAAAGTGTGGAGACAGCAGCCTAATAAGATCCAGATCGCTGAAGAATAGAGTAAGGAAATGTCTACCAGGGTCTCATCTCTTCTAATCGGTGTGTCTTAAGAGCAAGCTTATGCTGAAAACGAAAGCTCCACGTCTCTCGCTTCTATTGTTTGTTTTTGCCCTACGCTAACCATCCTGGTTATTCCCTGCACTAACGTTTTATTCATATACTGTATTTCAATGAGGCAGCTAGAAATTGCATTTGTATAAACTGGGATTTGTCTTCGTAACAAAGGACTCTCCTTCTTGCACCCTGAGCCAACAGGAACCTGGGCGGGGGCATGGCAAGCATGACGGTGGATTGGCCGATGAAGCCAGCTTGTATGAGCGTGTGTTTGACTGATACAGTGCCTGTGTGCAGCAGGGATAGACGTTATCGAACTGCTTTAGATCTGCTAAGCATGTAATGAATAGGGGCCTCTTTGATTGGCTGTGACTGTGAAGCAACTGGAGCTGCATTCATAAAGTATTTAGCAAGCTCATCCCCTCTCTGGGTTGGATTTCTTCCAGTCTGGCAGCATTCTGGTGAGAGACAACGCTGTAAATGGAGACCCCTTGGACCCTCCTCGTCTGGGACAACACATAGTCTGGGAATAGAGCTCTTAGTTCTTGGTCTTGGCATTTGTTCTATCTTCTTTGGGTGAAGGAGATGAAGGCTTGCAGCCTTGGCTTCTAATTGTTCAGGAGACAGCAACACTAGATGAATGGAACAGCACGGAATTTTGTTAAAAAGGACTGTGTTCCAATATGATTGGTTCCAGATATAAAGGCCATTTCCAGCAATGGTCAAAGGCAGTAACAAATCAGAAGAAAAGATAATGATGGAAAAAACCGAAAAGTCAGCCCTCCAGGGCAGAAAGAGCAGTGCGTTTGAAAGCAGGAGGCATACATTTGGCTTCTCACCTTCTTCCTCATGACTTCTGTGGCTTTGGGCAAGCCACTGAGCCTTTTCAGGCCTTGGTTTCCTCATCTACAAAATGGCATTTGAATAGATCACCTCTAAAGCACCTTCCTGGTCTCAAGCCTGTGCCTGGAGATGCTGGCTGTGGTTGTGAAGACTCCAATCCAACCTGTTGACTTTTTTTAAAAAATGGTCAATGGTTTAAGAGAGATACCAACATTGCTTTTCTTCACTTTTTAGAAAATGTTTAATTGATGCAGAAAATGTGGCCCAAGGATAAGACCAAGAGAACTCAGAATCTTCTCATGGAGAGAAAAGAAAGCAGCCACTTCTTTTTCCAAACAAATGAACATGGAAACCTAGAGCTGCAATAATTCAGCTCACGAGCTCATTGGTAAAGCAGCAGTGGGGATGGTGATGGGGGGATATATTCTGAACTAGGATCACCTCACCAAACTCTAAAGTGACTGAGGGAGAAGGAAGCCTGTAGAGCACTTGGCATGAGACACGGTTGAGTGAGACAATTAGTGATTGTATTTGCAGATGCAGCTAGAAGGAAGGCGACAACAGATACAACACAGATACAACAGACACAGAGCAGACCAGCTTTGCCAACATTTCCATAACTCTGCCTTCTCATTGGTGGTGACAGTGGAATGAAGTTCGTTTAGATTCTGTGCAATGTGAATGTGAGGGAGAGTCAATGGTGTCACAGAATGGGAAGATGGGGGCATCACCTGGGCGCAACCAGTCAGTCAGTGATCATTTATTAATGTGCTAGTGTTAATACCATGTGCCCGGGACTGCACTAAGTGCTAGTGATACAAAAGGAGGCAAAAGACAGTTCCTGCCCTCAAGGGGCTCCCGGTCTGATGGGATTCACATTGATGGTGAGTAGCTGGTTTTTTGACTCCAAAGCTAGCACACTTTCTATTGTACTGCCTTGCCTCCCCCTGAGAAACAAGAGAAAGAAGGAAAACCTGTTGAATTATTGTTTGGCTTCCATTTTCTCTCCCAAGAAGCTCATCTTTAGGATTGGAAAGGACACAATACCACCACCAAGGAGCTAAGATTGAGCTGACAACCAAGACAAAGATAGCCTAGCTTTGATCATGGCATGTCCAGGCACCAGACCCAGATGAATGTGCCCTCAGCTGCTGACAGAGCCAGGCCATGGCACTATTGAACTGCTGTCATCACTCTTTGAAAGATGATGGAGAATGGAGCAAGGAGTATTCCAGGACCTGCCAGAGGCTAGACTCCACTGGCACGCCCCGGCACAGAGCCCAAGGCATCTCCCTGTCCCAGTAAGGTAGCTTGTAGTGAAGGACCAATGAGTGGATCAGCATTGAATCCCTTATCAAGATCAGTAAATATTTAATTTTTGTTATCAAAAAAACTTTTTGTTATCAAAAAAATTATTTTATCGGTCTTAATAATTACTTACGATCATTATTATTTTTGTTCTCTTAGGATACTCTATGTCAAACTTTCCCTTTTGGTGTTTTACCAAGAATGTAGTAGAAGGAAGCTTGGATTTGGAGTCAGGGAACCTGGGTTCAGATACTGGCTTTGCTCCTTTCTATCTGCATGACCTTGGGCAAGTTACTTAATCTCAGTGCCTTCCCCTGTCAACACTGTAAAATGCGGGAGTTGGTCCAGATACCCTCTGAGTTTCTCTGCAGCTCCAGATCTAGGATCTTATAGTCGCCAAGGGATTGACCGCCCTGGCCGCCCTACTTCATACAGCTTGTTTCCTTCGGTCTAATTCTATCAGAATGTCCATATTCAGTTCTTGAGGGCAGGAACTGTTTTTTGTTTTGTTTTGTTTTGTTTTCCTCATTGTGTGCCCAGCACTTAGCCCAGTGCTTGGCACATAGCAAATGTTTATGCGCTGGGCACAGCAAGGTGGCACCATAGTGCACAGGGCGCCAGATCAGGAGTGAGGAAGATCATCTTCCTGAGTTCAAATCTGGCCTCAGACACTTTCTAGCTGTGTGATCCTGGGCAAGTCACTTAACCTGTTTGCCTCAGTTTCCTCATCTGTCAGATGAGTTGGAGAAGGCTATGGCAAACCGCTCCTGTATCTTTGCAAGAAAACCCCAATGGGGTCAGGGATCAGATGTGGCTGAACAACAGCAAGGCATGCTTAATAAGTTCTTATAAACTCTGCTGACTCTGGCATTTCCTCACATTGAAATGCATCATCTCCACACATCCTATAGCCAGACCGAAGCATCAGGGGATGTCCACTCTTTATCTCCTCTTACAGATAAGTGACAGCAGTCTAGACCCATTGTATGATGTTCAGGGAAGATCCCTGGATTTTGGTTGGAGTCCTGGCTCTGTCTCCTCCTAGTAGGGTGACCCCCACCCGCATCAAACCAATTCCTTTGGGGCTCAGTGATGCTACTACATTCCTTGTGCGTTGCGGCAAAGGAATAACCATTGATTGAGAAGGGAGCTCTGAAGCCTTGTTCAACCTCCAAACTTTGTAGATGAGGAAACTGTCTTGGAGGGGTTCAGGGACTTTGCCTGAGGTTCTAAAGGGAGGAGGGAGCCAAACCTGGGTCCTGACTCCAGAACCAGTACTCTTCCCACTGGGCCCCACTGCCTTGCAGAAGGCAGGGGAATGTGGGTGAGTACCTAACGAGATTGCCCAGAGTGTTGAACCTGCTTGGTATCTGATCAGTCAATCATGTGAGAAGGCCTGGGACGTCGTGCCTCTGAGATGGGCGCTGGACCTGTTGGGTGGGTTTTCCTGCCAAGCTCCCCCACCTGAGTGGTGCACGCAGTGGGATTCTCAGCAGTGCCCAGTCTCTGCTTGCTGGAGCTGGTTCCTTTGCTGACCCTGCACCCTCCTCAGCACGCAATTCTGATTCTGCATTCCACAGCCTTCCAGGAAAGCTGATTTGTTTAAAGGATGGCTTCAGCTCCAAAACATGTTTCACATTTAAGGGTCAAACAGCAAACCCTTTGATTAATGCAACACCAGGAGCTTCAAGTCTCTCCCCACCCCCTTCTGGGAAGAAGCAGTAAGAGCTAACTTTGAAGGCTGTTAAAAGCGGAGGGGAGGAAAATGAATGCTAATGAGCCTCCCAAAATAGAAGGCCAACGGAGCGAGTGCCAAGGCATGAGCCGAAAGAAAACCGAGTCCCACTCCCGAGTCGTGGACAGATGAGTCATGAGAAGTCCGAAAATGAGTCTGCTTTTTTCCCCTTTGCTGAACTAATGATGATTGCAAGATAGATCGTGTTTGGAGAGGAATCAAACTGATTAGACTGAAGTTTCCGCAGAGTGTTTCAGGATGATCCAGGGCCCGGGGCGACGCTAATTGAAAACTTGCATCTGCACGACTCTGAGCTCCCTGGCTCTCATGAAGCAGTGTAGCCAGGGCCCAGGGCTCCCAGGGGGCTGGCCTGCTTTCTAGAGCAGCTCTCAGGCCCCCGGTCTGGGGACGAGACACTGCCCTGTGCTTCCTGCCCAAGGGTCACCCAGAAACTCCAAGCAACCTGTTCACAGTCTGACAAACCATCACGTGCTCAGGGGTTTTATCCAGAGCACTCAATATGGAGAAAGACCCAAGAAGGAAAGGAAAAAGGAAGGAAGGAAGGAAAGAGCAAAGAAAGGAGGAAAGAAGGAAGGAAGGGAGAAAGAGAGGGAGAGAGGGAGGGAGGAAGGGAGGAAGGAAGAGAGAAAGGAAGGAGGGAGGGAAGAAAGGAGAGAGCAAAGAAGGAAGGAAGGAAGGAAGGAAGGATCTCTCTTTTGTGAAAGGATAAAGTTTGGGTGAGGTTTCTTAGAATGGCCTAATAGTTTAAGAAATTTCTTCCTATTTAAGAACAGGTCACTTGGAGGAAGTCAAAAAGATTTGATTTCTACCAGAAGATCTCTGAGGCACGCTCAAAGGAGATATTTCATGCTTCATTGGCAGTAAAAATGTATCCGAGTGACCTTCCATGCTGGGAGGAGCATTTGAACTTGAGCATCCTTCCCAGTAGAGATTCCCAAGGTTCGGGCAGTGAAGAGTGGGAGGTAGGTGGGAAGCTGTTGAAATCTGTAGCTAAGTCCCAAACCTGGGAAGGGACATGAGCCCTGTCTGATTTTTGAGTTAGACAAAGAGCTCACTGCCTCATAAATTTAGGTGACAGAGGAGTGAGACATCAGAGATCTCAGGCTGAGTGGAGCCTTAGAGGTAATCTTGTCCAACATTCTCATTTTTCACATGTGGACAGAGGGGCAGTGTAGAGAAAGGAGTGGCTTAGGATAATAGAGCTGGAACAGACCTTACAGGCCACCTAACTCCCCTCTCCCAGTTAACAAATGAGGAAACTGAGATCTAGACGTGTTAACTGTCTTCCCCAAGGTCACCCAAGCAATGGAAAAAGATTTGTATTCAGGCCACTTAACTCCAAAGGCAGAAATATTTACATGGAGCTCTTTTCCTCTGTCCACGGATAGCAGCCAACCTGTCTTTGTAAAAACAAGCTGGAAGGTTCATTTCTGAAGCCTAGTACCCATGCTCACTGGCTTAACGACCTGTTCCCCAGTCTTCTCAGCTTAATCTCAGAGTCTTTGTCATGCGAATTCTTTCATTACCACACAAGGTATTCTTCTATCATCATAAAATGTTGGAATATAGAGATCCCAAATGTCCCATGGGGATGCCTAGCTACCCAGGAGTTCATCTGAGAAAGATTAGGGGACTTTAGTGGACCACAAGTTCATTCCAAGTTAAAGATGTAACAATATCAGCCAAAAAATCTAATTGGATCCTACCCTGAATGAGAGGGGATTGCCACATGGTTGTGCCCCAGTGAAGGGCTCTGCTCCACTCTTCAAGTCTCACCAGGAGACTTGGCTCACTGACAAATAGAAAATTCTCAGGGGATGGACATGTGGGTAGCGAAGCCCCTAGGGATCACGTTGTTGGGTCATCCATTGAAGAAAGTGGCAGTGTTTGTCCTGGGGAAGAGAAGACTCAGGGGCAGATATTAGAGCAGCCTTCAAGTACGGTAAGGGCTAGCATAGGTCTACGGTGTCTAAGAGCAAAATCAGGACTCGTCAAGTCATGAACCTCAGGGATGGAAAAGACCTCAGAGGCTGTTGAGGTAAACTCAGACCTGCAAGAATTCATTGTCATTGGAATATCGAGAAAGACCAACAGACAGATACAGAGAGAGACACAGACAGACAGACACATAGAGAAACAGAGAATGGGACACAGAGACAGACAGACAGAGAGGAGGGCATGGTCGAGCTGGTCTGAGGAAAGAAGGGTTGGAAATGGGCCCCTTTCCACCTCTCTGTCCCCAGGGTTTACTTATTCAGGCATTTTCAACCCATCAGGAGGAGAAGCAGGAGAGCGTTGTCATAAAAGCAGAAGGAGGAGAGAGAGATGTAAACAGCGTGAACTGCCGTGGTCAGACGGAACGAGGCTTAATAAAAGGCTAGTGAAGTTCACAATTAAGAGATAATTGGTAACCCTGTGGAGAGGAGTTCCGGTCCAGTGGTGGAGTCCAAAGCCAGATGGAAGGGGTGGAGGAGGGAGCAGGATGGGTGGGAATGGAAAGAACGAGTGGAGACAGGCCTTTGCTAAGAGTGTAGCTGTGAATGGGGAGAAAGCTGGAGGCTGAAGGGGCACAGGATGGTAGAGCGGAGAGAAGGCCGGTTTGGGTGCAGGAGAAGAGACCTGTGCGTGTTTGTAGGCACAGTGGGGGTGGGGGGGGATGAGCAGGGCGATAACCGAGGAATGTAGAGTAGCCGGGACCAGCGGGTAAGAGAAGGGGCCAGCGCCTGGCAGGGGAAAGGAGGGGTGAGGTCAGAAGCTCAGATGGCCAGGCTGGCTTTGCCAAGGCATGCAGGCAGCCCCTCTGCGTGTGGGGAGAATGAAAGGACCCAGGGTTTGCCATTGACATTCCCTCTGTGACCTTAGGCTTCATTCGACCTGTCGGGGCCTCAGTTTCCTCATATGTAAAAGTAAGGAGATGGACAAGATTGCCTGCAAGGCCAATCTGAGCTAGAAATCTTTGATCCTGTGAGGAGAAAAAAATGACTCATCCCCTGAAAGGAAAAAAAAAGGAGGCGTGGAGGACGATCTTGAAGACATTGAGGGTGCAGAACAGGAGAAAGTGGGGCTCATGGTGGATCCCTCAATGTTTTTAGTAAGAAGGAAAAGGAATAAGCATTGATTAGGCACCTCCTGTGTGCCGGGTGCTGGATTGAGTGCTTTACAAAGATCTCATTTGTTCCCCATAACACCCTAGGAGGGAGGTGCTTTCAATATGCCCATTTCACAGATGAGGAAACTGAAGCACACAGAAGGTAAGTGATGAGAGAGAGAGAGAGAGAGAGAGAGAGAGAGAGAGAGAGAGAGAAGAGACAGACAGAGAGACAGACAGAGAGAGAGAGAGAGACAGAAAGAGAGAGGAGGGAGGGAGACAGAGAGGCAGAGATAGAGAGACAGAGAGAGAGAAGAGAAGAGAAGAGAAGAGAAGAGAAGAGAAGAGAAGAGAAGAGAAGAGAGAGAAGAGAAGAGAGAGAAGAGAGAAGGGAGACAAATATATGAGGGAATTGCTTGAGATGTAGAATTGTGAGAAAACTCTTTGCCTCCCTCTCAGGATCTGACTGGGTTTCTGGTCAGCATAACACACGTCCTTTGTAAGAGTCTCTAAGCAGTGGGTAGGAGTGGTCCAGTTTCCCAGCCAGGCCAGGTAAGGTTCAAACAATGTTATAAAGCTTTCTCCCAATTCCCATAGTTGTTGACCCACCAGGTGTTAACAAATGACTCCCTCTGTCTGAACAGATTCAAGCATTTGACTGCTTGAGACCAGCTGAACTTCTCTGAGCCTCTTTGGATTCTGTCTGCTCTTCCCAGGGACCCTCAGGGCCAGTGGTGACCAGTGAACCTATGGCTAAGCTCCCTGTGCTTCATCTGCCCTGGCTCAGTGTTCTATACACGAATACATGTTATTAGCTTTAGGCTCCAACCAGATGCACTTGGAGATTGAGGGGTTGGGGTTGGCACAGGAGGTCAAGAAAGCATTGAATAAAAAAATTTAAATTATGTTGTGCCAAATGGAAAGGAGAGAAAAGTTCACTTACAACAAATTTTAAGTTATTCAGGACACCAAGCTTGCAGGCCTGGGTTCAAATTCTACCATTGGCATTTGTTAGTTATATGATTTTGAGTAAATCTCTCCATATCCCTAAAGTCCGTTTTCTTGTCTCTACAAGGAGGAGACTACCTTTGCTGGTATGCAGCTCACAGGTTCTTGTGAGATACTGAATTCTGAGTGTTTTGCAAACTTTCATGCTCTCCAAATGCCAGTTATGGCTGTGCAGTAGAAAGCTGGATGCTGGAGTTCCAGGACGGGCTCAGATTTTAGCTCCGTTCCTTACTTCTACACAATCTTGCTTCCCTTCATCTCTCTGGACCCCACTTTGCTTCTCTGTAAATTTAGAAGTTTGGCTAGAAGGCCTCTAAGGGCCTTTCTGTCTCAATACCTCTGATCTTGGTTTTTAGTAGTATTCACTCCTGTCCTATGTTTCTGGGCAAGAGCATGACAGATTCAACTTGCTCATGAGATGCATTCCTTGTACTTTTGTTGTGGAAACATACCTGGGCCTGGTGTCAGGAGAGACTGGGCTAAAATCCCACCACCAGCAATTATTAGCTCCGGGACTTCAGGCAAGTTAATTCACTTCCCAAAATCCTGCCCATGAAGGGCTGTTACACTTCTGAAATGAGATACTGCTAGGTAGTGATGTCAGTAAAGTCTGCTTTGCTAACCTGGTGACTTCAGGGAGAAGCTGGTCCCTGATCAAGGATAAAGGGCTGTTGGCTTGAGGCAGGGAAGAGGAAGCAGAGGTTGGACATGTGGACTCCTAAGAAAGGAAGGAGCCTCAGCCTCTTTCCCTCTCGTCCTCAGCCAGCATAAGAAAGCTGCAAATACTCCAGTCATTGAGCTGGTGTTCCAGTTGGATGTATTCCCTGGAAATGAGTGTAGGTTGTTAGGAACTTGAGCAAGAAACTCAGGAGAGACCTCTTTGTGGCACAGTAATGGTGTCACATATTCAGGAATGGCTTGTGCGTTGGACTCTGCTTTGAGCTGCCTGAGGTCTTAGGCCCAGGCCCTGCCTTCTAAGGGTAGGGCAGTAGTGACTCTGTCTCCTAAGGTCATCGTTGTGGTGGTGATGGTTCGGTCCTTTCAGTCATGTATGACTCTTCATGACCACATTTGGGGTTCTCTCGGTAAAGATACTGGGGTGGTTTGCTGTTTCCTTCTCCAGATCATTTTGCAGATGAGGAAACTGAGGCAAACAGGGTTAAGTGACTTGCCCAGGATCATACAACTAGTATCTTACATTTTCTTTTATGTTTTTATTCTTTTGAATCTGTTTGATTGATTCTTGATGTCTCTCATCAGCTTTCACTTGCTTATTCTGACTTCTAAGGAGTTGTTTTCCTCAGTGGATTTTTGTATCTCCTTTTCCATTTGACCAGTTCTACTTTTCGAGCAGCTGTTTTCTTTTTCCAAACCACTGACTCTTTTTCCGTAAGTCTCTTGCATCACTCTCATTTCTTTTCCCAATTTTTCTTTGACCTCTCTCATATGATTTTTAAGTTCCTTTTGAGCTCTTCCCTGAATTCTTTCTGGACTTGAGACCATGTCACATTTTTCTTTGGGGTTTTGCCCACAGCTGTTTTGACATTGCTATCCTCTTCTTAGTTCGTGCCTTGATCTTCCATGTTGCCACAATAACTTTCTATGGTCAGATTCTATTTTTGTTGTTTTTTACTTGTTTTTTTTAATCTTTTTTTCATTTTTAAAAACTTGAACTCTGCTTCTAGGGAGTAAGGGGCACTGTCTGAGGCTTCTTGTGCCAGGGGCTGCAGGACCTGGCTGTTTACCTGGTGCTGTATTGATGTTGTCCTGAGGCCCCCTTGGAACACTCCTACCTGGTACTATCCTGAGGGGATGGGTGGGGGATGGCTGGTGTTGGAGGCTGTAGGGATCTAGCAGCTTACCTGGTACTGAGCTGGGGTCTTAGTGCTTATGTTTGGTAAGTGCTGAGGCCATTGGGGTATTTCTGCATTTCCCTGGGGCTACACTGAAGCAGATGACTGTCTGACAGCTGGAGGCTGTCTGTTTGCCTGGGGCTATGCTAAAGCACTTGGCAGTTCTTGGAACTAGAGTCTGCCCATTGCCTTGCCTATGCTGAGGCACAGGAGGAGTCCTAGTGTTGGCATTTGCCTGTTCCACAACACTGGGGCTCAGGATCTTCTGATGGTTTGCCGAGGTGGGACTTGCTACTGGTTTTCTGGGACCTTTCCTGTCCTGGACAAAATTCCACTTTTACACGAATGAGACAAACCTTTCTTACTGATCTTCCAAGTTTCTTGGGCTAAAAGATTGTTTCACACCATCTTTTTGTTGGTTCTGCTACTCCAGGATCTGTTCTGGGGAGCTATTTTAGGGTTGTTTTGAGGTAAATACTGGAGAGGTATGGTGATTTACTGATTTCTCCACCGTCTCCACCAGAAGTGACAATAGTATATTCAAATAGTGGCTGGAAGACCTCTTGCCAGGTATGCTGAAGACCTCTTGAGGTCTCTTCCACTTCCAAATTCTGAGATTCTGTGAATTCAAGCAAAGCATTAAGCCATTTATCTGAATTACAGGAACAAATTTCGAGACAGAAAATGGGAACTTTGTAGCTATTGGACATAACATTTCAAAAACAGAAACAAAGCAACCCAGAGGTGTGGTTTTTCATTTTCTCTGGACTCTGGGGCTCTTCATCAGCTAGTGCATTACAGGCAGAAAACCAAATTGCAGAGAGTGAAGATCAATGATATATGGCATCCTTAGCAACTTTGGCTGCCATATGGTTCCCGTGCTGACCCTAACTTTCAAGCAGCAGTAACAGCAGAAGAATTTGGGATTTTCCTAATTGTAAGCTGGGAGCAGCTGAAAATTAGGCATGAGGCATCTAAATAGGGCAGGTATAATGTGAGGAAACTGATCAACTTAGTAATTATAATGCTTTTATATAAAAAACATATATCTGATTCTATATACCATATATGCTAGATAAACATGTGTGAATATGATGCCTATATGTGTATGTATGTGTATATAGAAGTCTATAGACATCTATGTTATATATAAAACATTTATCTAAATCTGTGCTTTTGTCAATGGATGGGATTCCCAGGTGAGGAAATTCCCTTTGAAAATTCAGCTTGGCACCTTTTCTGCACCTGGAGGGTGCCTGGGGGCACGACTTGTTCAGGGTCCCACACCAGTATCAGAAACAGCAGGAGGGGTCTTGCTGCTGCTGAGGCAGCTCTTTGTCCAGCACACTGAGCTGCTGCCCACATGCTGTCTTGTGGCTTTTGCTCATCAGCACTTTGAAGATTTATCTAGCTGCTTCTACAGCTTTAGAAACCACATATTCAGTGTTGTTTGTATTATTTTCTTCACCTTGCCTTCTGGATCATTCTGTTATTTCTGTTCAATTGTTTCAGTTGTGTTTGATTCTCCATGATCCCATTTGGGGTTTTCTTGGCAGAGATATTGGAGTGATTTGCCATTTCCTTCTCTAAGTCATTTTACAGGTGAGGAAACTGAGGCAAACAGGGTGAAGTGACTTGCCTAGGGTCACTCAGCTAGTAAGGGTCTGAGGCTAGATGTGAACTCAGATGTTCCTGTCTCAAGGCTCAGTGCTCTATTCAATTTTGAATTATAGGTTCATAGATTTAGAGCTTAAAGAGACCAGAAAATCCCTCTAGTCCATCCCATTCAATTTATAGAGATGGAAACCGAGGACAAGACATGAGCAATGACTGTCTCTGGGTAATACAGGTTCTAGAATCAGGGTCATCTGAAACATTCCTTAATTTTCTAAGGTTAAACATCATGAAACACTACAAAATGAAGGGATGTGAAGCCAAGAGAACATGACTTTATTGGAAACTTCATTTGGAATGCCTTCTTTCATCTTCTCTCTGGAAGCATTCCCAGTGTGTAGCGTTTTGCTTACAAGTAGAGATGGGCTCTGGAAGGGAGTCTAGGCCAAATCCCCTTACAGCTTCTATGGGACTAGACAGTTTCTTTTGTTGTAATGGATTTTGTTTTCATGGAAGGTTGTTTCAGATAAGTGGGTCATTGACTTGGCTTTGGGAATCATTTGGCTGCATGGAGAAATGGATGCAAGGAGTGACAACTCAGCTTGATTCAGCATGGGAAGGGTTAGAAAGTGGTTTTCTTGCATCTCTGAGGTGATCCTAATGGAATTTGCTATGTGGACATGAGAAAGATCTATGATCTAGTCAGCATGGGAAACTCCCGCTATGGAAATTCCCTCTGCTCAGCCTGCTGCGTAGCAAGAAATCTTGGGTCTGTCTTTGTTTTCCCAGAACCCAGTATAATGCCTGTTATACAGTAGGTGCTTAATGAATGCTTGCTAATTGATCCATTTTAAAACTCTCACGGCTATTAAAATCCTCATATCAACAAGACTTCAAGCTTGAGGGCAGAGACTGTCCAACTTTTGCCTCTGTATCTCCAGCATCTAGCACAGTCTGCCTTAACAAATGCTTATCCATCCATTGGCCGATGGTCTATAGCTCCCTCGTCATCTTCCTTTGGTGAGGCCATGTTAGCTATTGTACCTGTCTTTGCCCCTTCCCCTGTTCTCATATTGGAATTTCTTACCCAGAGCACTGGGTTTGGAGTGAGGAGACCAGAGGGTGAATCCTGGCAGCGACAGTGGCTGTCACATACTTGTCTTGGACTCAGTTTCCTCACTTCTAAAATAAAGGCAAAAATAACATTTGTGCTGCGTACCTCACAGGGTATGTTATGTGGAAAGCTCTGAAATACTCTCCAAATGTGAGTTGTTCTTGCTGGCAGCCCATGGTCTGTAATAGAGAGCCACACTGGTTGCTTCTGGATAAAAGGAGAAGAGCCACAGACCATCGGCTAGGGACTAAAGCTAAGTCACTCTGCTAACAGATCGTAGCCTTCCCTGTGAACTGCCCCTGAGCTCAGGGTACCTGAGCCTTGTATACAGTGGGGGGCACAGAGAAACCCTTGTATGTTAATGTCCAGGATACAGAGCAGGAGAGATCTGGCTTCAATTGGACCATGTTTTTGCCGAGAGAGAGAGAGAGAGAGAGAGAGAGAGAGAGAGAGAGAGAGAGAGAGAGAGAAATCCATATTAATGTAAAAAATGCCTCTTTGAGTGGGTCCATGAGAAAAACAACTCAGAGCGGGGTGAAAACAAGAAAAAAAGATGAGCAGAAAGAAATAGAAACAGGGCTAGTCATATGCCCACCAACTGCACACACAAACAAGAGAAGTCTTAGGTTGGCTCAAGATGGAATAAGCCGTGCCAGACAGGAAGAAACCAAAGCAATACTGGTCCTTCCTGAGCTGGATGAGGGATTATGGGAACTCAGCCCCCAGGAGGATGGCTTGGGAGTGGGCAGGAGTGGAAGCTGATCAAGCCACATTCCCCTGGGTCTTGCTTCCCAGTACACCTATTCCCTTGAAGCGGCCAGAGGCAGAGGTCAATGTGGGCCTGCAAAGGGCAGAGCTGGTGGGAGGGGGCTGGAAAGAGAAGAGAAGTAAATATTTGCATAATTCATATTGATTTCCTCATTTGTATCATTGTCACCACTGGCCTGTCACCAATGACCTGTGAGTGCACTAGAGCTGGTCAGGAACTGCTGAGGAAATTCCCCTTGCCAATGCAGGGTGGCGCCTGCTCTCTGCCTTTCAGTCCTAAAGTGATGTTTGCACAAAACAGCACTGTTCTTAGACACAACAGCCTTCGGTCTTGCACACAGATGATGCTGGAAGGTTGAGCTGGAAGGGGCTGTATAGTCCAGCCACTAGCCTGATGCAGAAGTCTCTCCTTTACTTTCCTCCACCCCACTCCATTCAAGTCAGCTTTCCCATGATTCAGCTCAACAAACACAGTGTTGAAGTCATCTACAGAGCAGTAGAGAATCAGCAGAAGGTATGGGGTAGAGTGTTGGCCTTGGAGGCAGGAGGACCTGGCTACAAATCCTACCTTTGTCATTTAAAAGCTGAATGACTGTGGGCAAGTCACTTTCCCCTCTGTATTCAACAAGCACGTCCAGGACTTCTCAGCTAAGTTGTTGATGAGTGGTTGCCTCCCCTCAGGGGGCTCTCCACAGGGATAGAAGCACAGAGAAACCTGTTGGGGGCTGCTAAGGAGAGGGACAGTAAGGGAAGCCTCGGTTTCTACCCCAGTGGAGTGGCTGGACAGAAATCTGTCCCTCTGATTAGAACAATCAGCCATTTGTCTCTAAGGCATTTAATCTGAGTTCTGTTTTACCTTTTGAAAGTGTTATTGAGGTGCTTTATATTTATATGACACACATTTATGATAAATCAGCCATTTCTAAGCTTTGATGAAGCATTAACTCTATAGCAAGGGCTCGAGACACAAAGGCAAGCAAAAACATGGGACCTGCCCCAAAGCAGTTCATGTTTTAATGGGAGAGCCATCACCTGCATCAGTCATCCAAGACATCCAAGACTAGGTCATTTGGAGGAGAAAGGGCTCAGAGCTGACGGATAGGGAACAAGCCCCTCCTTGCTTGTCAGGGTTCTCTTTCAGAGTACCCTAACTTACCTTCAGGGGAAACGGTTACTACCCTACTTGACGCTAGTGTACCTTTAGAACAGAAGAGTCAGGGCTCTGAGGTCCAAACAGAAAAGGCTTATTAAGATCTCTCTATGGGGAAGCCTTAAAGCCATATCCTAAGGCAGGCTTCAAAGATACCTCCAAGGCTTAGATCTTATATATACCCCAGATACACCTACCACACATGACAGAGCCCAACTGAACAGAATTGTGAGAAGGGGAGTGCAATCACAAGGGTATGAAGGCCCCAGGGTGTGGAGACACCAATCAGGAATATCAGGTAACCCCACGCAAGAGAGTCCTGAGCAATGCAGTATCCCCTGACCAGGGACAGTGCCATATGCTCTGACCTCCCCGTGACCCAACAAATTCCCGGGCCTCAAACACTTCCCTGTGCCTCAACATAACCGTTTGCAATCTGCACATATTTCTACCCCTCACACTTGCTCTCCCCCAAAGACCCTTCAGGCATGTGAAGGTGGCTCTTCTGCCAGCCAGAAATGTTTTCTTCTCAAGTTTAAATGTTTAAAGGTTTAATTCCTTTGAAACTTTCTCCTGTGGTTCAGGTTATGGACCTTTTAGCCTCTTGAATGGGCAACTCAATTCAGCCCAATTCAAATGAAGCCAATTACGTTCAGCAAATATTTACGAAGCCTCATTAGAAGCAAAACCTTTGGACAGGAATGGGGGGGAGGAGGAGGAGCGGCATTTGAAGTGAAGAGAATAGAACACGTGACAACAGTAGTGTGAAGGAAAACAGCCTTGAAAGGTTTAAGGACTGTAATCAACACTATGACCCCCGCAATTCCAGAGCACTGACGGGAAGGCTGCCCCCGCCTGCCCGGGAGCTGGCGGGCTTAGGGGGCAGGCTGATGTGTACACACAGACACAGACACAGACACACAGACACACACAGGCACACACAGGCACATAGAGATAGACACAGACACACAGATACACACAGACACAGACACATACAGGCATACATGCAGACACAAAGAGACACACAGACACATAGAGATAGACACAGACACACAGACACACACAGGTACCACACAGAGACACATACAGGTACACACAGACACACACAGACATACACAGGTACACACAGAGACACACACAGAGACACACACAGACACACACACAGGTGCACACTTAGACCCACAGACACACACACAGACACATGTACAGAGACATACAGACACAGCGATACATACAGGTACACACACAGACACACAGAGACACATACAGGTACACACTCAGACACACACAGGTATACACACAAAGACACACACAGACGCACACAAAGACACACACAGGTACACACACACAAAGACACACACAGGCACACACATAGACTCACTCACAGATACACACACAGACACACATAGACACACACAGACATACACACAGATACACACACACACGCACATACACACACTTTCTATGATAGCCAACAAGTCAGCAAGCATTTATTAGAAGCCTACTCTGTGCCAGTGTTCTCTAGCCTTTTCTTTACTGCTCCATCATGAGCACCTAAAGAGCCTGAGGGCAGCCTTATTCTTCTTAGCGTTCTTCCCAGGAATATGGTTCTGTACATGTGGACGGAAGGTCAAGTCTGGGAGTCCACAGAGGGCTTCCCTCCTGGCCACTATGCCATCCCATACCTGAATGGAGGGGAGTGGGAGCTGCCCTCAGCTTCTTCATGGGAGAAGGGGAGCCCCAAGAATGGCCTCAGGCAGAGCCAGTGAGAGGGCTGTCCCACTTAGGCCCCTTCCAATCTGAGAATGTGCTATATGGAGGATCAGGAAGGCAGGACCAAACACTGCATTGAGAGTTTAAAGGCTCCAGGGCCAGCTCACACAACACAAGTGTGGTTTTGGCCCACAGTGGGGGAAGGCAGGAGCCTCGTGTAATCCCTCTGATGATCCTGCCCAATTAATGTGTCCTGCTTGTACATAGTTGGTGGCATGCCGGTCTCCCCGACTGGACTGTGAGGTCTTTGAAAGGAAGGACTGTTATTTGCCCTTTTTTGCATTGCTATGCTTAGCACAGTGCCTGAGATATGTTTCAGAGATGCTCAGTGACTTGAGCTGGGCATGGGATGCTGTATCATAGGCCCCAAAGAGCTGTAAATGCCAAAAATGAGCATCAAGCCTTCTGGGCAGCTTTTCATGGGTTTTTTTCACTCCCACGGCCTTAAAATGGAGGTAGAACATTGCGGTAGAAGAGCCTTGAAGAATGGAGTGAGGGAAGGAGGCCCCACTGGAGCTCCTCAGTTACTGAATCATTTGCTGTAAGGAGGACCCTGTTCTTCTGTCACAGACACAATTGCAGAACAACTCGCTGGTTGAAGCCCAAAGCAATGGGCAAGGGAGGACTTGCTTTGCTGCAGGATGGGCCGTGTGCAGCAGGCTGAGAGTCAGGAGAGCCTGGGCTCCAGTGCCTCCTCTAGAACTCATTCTGGGACCTCTCTGAGCCTGTTTCCTTACGAGCAAAGTGGGAATAATCAATAGACAAACACTTTAATACCTGCTCTCTTCCAGGCACTGTGCTAGGTCCTAGGGATACCAGAGCAGTCAATGAAACAATACCTACTCCCTGAGCTTCCATTCCAGTCAAGAAACGTGAGAAGCACACAAACTAAATCTATAACAACTAGATGCAAGGAAGGTGAGAGTGGAGAAAGGCCACTGGAGATGGCGATGAAGAGATTGTCAACAACTTTGGAGAAGGCAGTTCTGGTTGAGTGATGAGGCTCAAAGGCAGATTTTAAGGGGCTGAGGAGGAAGAGGAAAAGAAAGGCAGCAAGTATAGAAAATGTATTCAAGTACTTTAAGAAGTTGAGGAGATATAGAAGACAATAGCTTGAGGTGGTATGGTCTCATGAAGGTCTTTTAAAGATGGGGGAGATGAGCACCTTTGAAGGGTACAGGGAAGGAAAAGTTTGTAATGAGGAGCTGAGAGACACACACAGAGGAGACAGACAGACAGAAACAGAGACAGAGACACATACACACAGAGGGAGGGATGGAGAGAGAGAGAGAGACAGAGAAACAGAGAGACAGAGAGACAGAGACAGAGACAGAAAGAGAGAGAAAGAGAGAGAGAGACAGAGAGAGAGAGGGAGAATGTAGGATGTATTTTGATCAAGAAAATGGGAGGAGATGAAATCAAATGCGAATGTAGAGGACTGGACCTATGCAAGGAGAAAGACCAGCTCCTTGTCAGAGTCTGGGGAGAAGCAGAAGAGAGCGGTAAATGATACCAAGGAATTTTGAGATGAAGAGAATTAGACAAGAAAAAGATCATTTTAAATGGCCCCTTTTTTTTTCTTTCTTTTCAGTAATGTGTCCTCAGCTGAGAGATGTGGGAGGAGGACATATCCTTTTGGGAAGGAAGAAAAGGTTTGGAATTGATATAGGGAACTAATTAAGGCAGAGTCAAAGAGCTGACCTGCTGCAGTCAGTTGGCCCACTGAGGGCCCTGTTGAGGACAGGTAATGTGAATGTGTAATGTGTCTACCTTTCAGGTGGGTGCAGAGGAGGCAGATGGTAGGAAGAATGTAGGGCTGAAGATTGGCAAAGGAAGAGCAGTGAATAGAGAAGAGAGCGAGGGAATGCAGAGCTGAGATTTTGGAGAGCTGGGATGGCTCACCACTGGGTTGGGGTCACAGAAGGAGGATAATTGGACTGACATCGAATCTCCCTTTGAGCTCTATGACCCTCTAACCCCTGGGCCTCAGTTTCCTCTCCTTGGACGAGATAGTCTAGTGATGTTCCACATCTTAGGACACCAGGTATGAAAAGAGATCATTTATTCAAAGGGCTCCACAGACCTTGATCTGCTGCCTGGGAGTCTCTTGGTGCTGGTGTCATGATCCTCACTGCCAGCTCATTGCCTGTGGTACCAAGATGCTGCCCTGCTAGCAAGTGTGATGATACATGTGCAGTGCTTGGGGAGCCTCCAAATGCTATACGGACTCTGGGGATTCTTTTTTATTTCATGGTCTCTAGGCCAAGGAGCAGGTAGGTAAAAAGGCTTTTTTATTGCATAAAAGTGTTGGGTTGTAAACTCATCTGGAAACTCGCTGAAAGTAGCTTTGGGATGTGCCCTCTTATTAGCCCGCTAGTATATCCAATGGCAGGGGTAGAAGGACAGGGGCTGGGGGGGGGGCGGGGTTTATTGTTGTTGTTTGTCCTCATTCTGGGAGAGGACCATGACCTTGGGTGATGCCAGGACATGGGAATTAGATTTGAGAGAGGGAGGGCTGTGCAAAGAGGGGGAGGTATGTATCAGCAATGATGAAAAATGATGAAAGAGTTCTCTCCACCCCATGTGTGTTCTATTATGAGTTGTTCCCATCTCCTAAGTTAGACAATTAATTGGCTCACCTTCCTCCTTTTCTGTGTTCTCTCTCTCTCTCTCTCCCTCTCCCTCTCCCTCTCCCTCCCTCCCTCCATCTCTCTCTCTCTCTCTCTCTCTGCCCCCCTGTCTCTCCCTCCCGTGTCTCTCTCTCTGTCTGTGTTGTCTCTGCCTGTCTCTCTCTGTCCCTGTCTCTGTCTTTGTCTCTGTCTCCCCATCCCCCATTCCCCACTTCAGCTTGCTGGGAAAAATTAAAGATAGAGCCTGATGAGAACTGACAACCTCAAGTTATTAGACTCTTTCCTTTGGAAGAAACTCAGATAACCCCAACCTTTGCTAGGTCATGTGTGTTTAAAATTGTTTAAATTAAGCCTCTCTCTTTCCCATTTTGATTGGGAATTTATTTAGAATAGTCAAACCTCTTTAAAAAAAAAATCTTAGGAACTTACTCAGGGTGGGCAGCTGGTCCTCTAAAACCTGTTTGCACCAGCCCAGTGCTTCTGGCTCTGTTCAGGGCTAATTACAACTGGCATTCCCCACTTAGAGCTTGGGAGCCCAGCCTGGGAGGGAGCTGCTGACTGAGGGCAGAATGAACTGATTCGCATCCTTTCCCTGCCTTTCTCTGCAGCAGGGAGCCTTGTCCTGTGTGCACTTGGCACTGCTGTGTAGGAGATTCAGGGCTTAATGAAGGATCCTGGGGAGAGCCACCAGAATTTACCCAACTGCGACTTCATTTTGGTGAAGGAGCCCAGCCTGGCAGTGAGAACAGGCCTTACATAAGCCAGCATCTTTTGATGAGCTTGCTTTCTTCCTCTCTGGACCTCACAATACGAGAACCTGAGGCTCATCTGGTATTTTGATTGACTATAATTGGCCTGGCTCAAAAGCAATGAGAAATGTGCTTGGGGTGCTCTGGAACCTCAGGTCTAGGTATTAACTCATTATCCAGTGAATTACTCTCCCTTAGCCACCCTGGGGCCTGGCATGGGCCAGCATAGGGCTGGCCAAGGACCCAGAGGAAGCTATAACAGTCTGTCAGATAAGAGAATGAGTGAGGGCGGTGGAAGCTCTTGTGTGGCACCTGTGAGGGCTGTCCAGATTCCTTCAGGGCCAGCAGCCTGAGGCAAGATGATAAAGAAGGCAGCCTTCTGCCTTGGTGCATTCCCTTCCATCACCTCTCCAGAGACAGAGTGTTCTCAACATCTTTCATCACCCCCCATCCAAATCTGCTCTCAGATCTGTCAGTCTCAGAGGACTGAGATCAGTTACATGGTGACTTTTCTGAAGGTGGTGACTGGGAGTGGGTGGCTGTTGCATTTCAAATAAAGATAAAAGTCTTAAATCACAGAATCTCTAAAAGTGAGGCGACCCTGAAATTCTCCCATCAGGGACATCACTGTGTCTGCACAGTCACCCAGGCTTCACAAGGAGAGCCTTTTCTATGGGACTGTAATTCTCCTCTCTAATTTGAATGATCACGCAGACATACATGGTCTCACTAGTTCTTACCCCACACTTGCACATATCTCCCCACTGCAGTAGAATGTAAGCTCTCCTGTAAGAGACAAAGGGTATGAATAAAAATCTGTAGCTTGGGGAAGGATCTAAGCTCTGTGAGGTGACTGCAGGGACTATTTCACTTTCACCCCAGCCCAGGAGACATGTATCGAATGGGGAAGGTTGATTGAATGAAGCATGTGTGATAAATGTTCAACTTTGGGTAGTTCCAGCTCCATCTTTGGGGCTGGCTCCATTTTGTTACCCAAGGAGACCCATGAAGTGGCATGGCAGCAACAGAGGGCTAGTCTTAGAGGCTGGAGAGACCTGATTTCAAATCTCACTTTTGACAATTAAATTCCTTTCTCGATTTCTGTAAAACTGTTCAAGGTCCCAAAGTATGGCTTTGGCAAAGCCAGGAATAAATTCAAGGATTTCTTACACTTAGGGTCCTGACACTAGCTTTGTGCCAGGCTCACATCAACCCCATGTTCTTTAGGAGCTCCTTCACCACCCCTCCCCGCCCCCCCACTCCCAGACCCTGTGGCCTTCTTCTCATCTGTGCTGACTTTCCCCTCCTCCTACTCTCTCCAGGTTTTGCATGTTCCCAATATTTTCCATGACTATGTGCCCTCCCAACTGTCATTTCAGGAGACTGCTTCCTATCTACTGCTGTCTTGCCTGTTTGGACCCCTTCTCCCTGTGTCCCCATTCGAATGTGAGCTCCTTAAAGACTGGAACTGGGCTTGGTTTTGTTTTTCATTTCTCCCTAGTACTTAGCCAAGTGCTTGGCACATAGGATATGCTTAAATAATGTGTGTAGTATATGTTTGATATAAATGTAAAGAGAGGGGAAGGAAGGAAGGGAAGAAGGAAAGAAGGAAGGAGGGAGAGGAAAGAAAGAAAGAAAGAAGGAAAGAAAGAAAGAAAGAAAGAAAGAAAAAGAAAGGAAGGAAGAAAAGAGGGAGAGGAAAGAAAGAAAGAAGGAAAGAAAGGAAAGAAGAAGGAAGAAGGAAAGAAAGAAAGAAAGAAAAAGAAAGGAAGGAAGGAAGAAAGGAAGGAGAGGAAAGAACGAAGGAAAGAAAGGAGAGAAGAAGGATGAAGGAAAGAAGGAAAGAAAGAAAGGAAGGAAGGAAGAAGGAAGAAGGAAAGAAAGAGAGAAGGAAAAAAGAAGGAAAGAAAGAAAAAAGAAACAAAGAAGGAAGGAAAGAAAGAAGGAAAGAAGGAAGGAAAAATTAGTTGCTTGGGGCTGTAGACAAAACAACTTTTTCTTCACTGTTAACTTTTTACTTCTGTATGTGGAGACATAGGTGCTAGCCCAATTCTTGGTGGGTAGATGATAATGATGATGGTCACAGCTGTCATTTTACTGCCCTTTAAAGTTTATAAAGCACTTTATGTATATATGTATATATATTCATATAATTATAATATTAATTCAATATATATTTGTATAATATTAATCCTAAAAACAACTCTGTCAAGTAGGCACTACAGACACTATTTTTTTCTCATTCTACAGATGAGGAAACTGAGGCTCAGAGAGGTGGTGACTTGTTCACGGTCATGCACCATAAATAGTTTTTTGATTTACCTTTTTAATTAATGAATATTTTGAATGACTAAGTTGATTTAGCAGCACTTGAACCCAAATCTTTGTCATTTCTATCCAACTCTGAGTCT
This sequence comes from Pseudochirops cupreus, assembly GCA_028627135.1. Taxonomy (NCBI): domain Eukaryota; kingdom Metazoa; phylum Chordata; class Mammalia; order Diprotodontia; family Pseudocheiridae; genus Pseudochirops; species Pseudochirops cupreus. The sequence goes on along the minus strand of CM053584.1, from coordinate 392,828,189 downwards.
GAAGGTGGAAAACTCAAGACATTGTTTAACTAAGAGCCAGTCTCTCTATTGGTCTCGTGGCTGCCCTCCCCAGGACAACAGGGCAGGGCTGACTGAGCTGTGGAACAGTGTGACCACATCTCCAGGGTCACTTGGCCAGGCTTCTCCATTTCATTCTGGCTCAAACCAATCTCCCTTGCTTTCCACCCCTGTGCGCCCTCCCAAATGTTATTTTGAGGGACTTTTTCCTATTGGCTACCATCTTGCCTGCTTGGACCCCTTTTCCCTGTGGTCCCCATGAGAAGCCCTTCCAAGTGATGACTATCTTGTCAGGATAGCTTGACTGAGATTTTTCAGATGCTTGACCCTTTTTTTTTATATAACATAGACTGAGCCTTCCCCAACCTTCCTTTTAAAGGGGACACAAACCACTTTCCTATTCTTCTCCAAATTTGTTAACGGGCCTAGTGACTTATTGGAGTCTCTTACTCCTTGATCACACAGTTGGTTCCTAACTGCCATGGTCCACTTTCTGGCTGGTGTTTATAAATTGGCCCTCTCTGCTCCAAAAATCTATAAAGGAATAATCCCTACTGGCCTCCTAAGGGGCTGCTCAGAGCTTTTCTTTGTTTGTTGATAAACACTGTTGATCTCAGACAAAACCCACTGAGCCATGTTACAGATAAGAGACTATTCACATGTACTTCACCCTTTTAAAAAGTCCCAGGTATCCTAGAAGGGGAATGTGGCTAACCAAAGCTTTGGACACAATGGAGGAGACTCAATGGACTTGACTCAAGTTCTTGGATAAAAGAAAGTAAATACAGCAGATGTCTCCCAGTCTCCCACCAGTCTGGGGCATAGCTGGGTCCTGAATCTTTGGGGCCTTCATTGTGCCTCTTTCACTTAAGAGTAAGCTTCTTGAGGGCAAGGATGCTTTGCTTGTCTTGTTTTATCCCAGAGCCTAGCTGCCAGTGCCTGGTGCATAGTAGGAGCTTAATAAATGGTGTGAATTGATCCACCGATTGTAAACAGGATGTATTCTTCACCCTTCCATCAACACCTCAGCTCCTTGAGGTCAAGTCTTGCTTTGGCTTCATATCCTCAGTCCCTGACTCAGTGCTTGATTTCGAGTCAGAAGGTCTAGGTAGGAACCACAGCCCCTATACTGAGGGCATGGAGGCTCTGAATTAAAACAGGTTGGTTGACTGCTTCCTTGTATCTGATTCTCTTTAGAGGTAGGGGGGACCTTACAGTTCATCTGGTCCAGTTTCTTCCTTCACACCTGAGAAAACTGGCACATAGTAGGTCCCTAATGAGTTTTTGTTTGATAACACATCAATTGTCTAAAGAAAGCTAAAAGGGGAAGACTGAATGTGGTAAAAGTGTCTGTGGCACAAAAGGGGACAAAATAATAAAGGAGGAACAAGAGGTAAGAAGTGGGAAGTGACAGATCAAAGGGAGCCCAACACCCCTGCCCCAAACTGGTACAGTTGAATTAGTCACTGATTTGGAGAAATGAACTCTGGATGGAGGGCAGGACAATCTGGGCTCAGGCACCTACTCCAACCTTTACAACATGACTGACCATAAGAAATCAAAAGGCCCAGCTGGGCTGGGGGCTCCCCAGTTAGAGGGGTCTTAGAGTCGCACTTGGAATTACTCCTAGCCTTGTAAATAATGAGTCAGCACTGGAGGGGCCCCTTGCCATACTTCTGCCCCAGGGACCTGTCTGCTCTTGATCTGGCCCAGCACATGCCCTTGGGCAGATCTGGTTCTGGAATCCCAGCAAGCTAGTGTCTTTAAAAGGCAAGAGGGACACAGCTGCCCCAAGTCCCCAGAAAAGAAAGGCACCAAAGGGTTCTAGATTGACTCTCCTGCTTCCAGAATTCCAGTTTTTTAGTTTCATTCACTCCTCTTAGCCTTCTTGCCTTTAGACAGTGCAATATTTTTGGAGGGGGGAAGGCAGAGCAATTGGGGTTAAGTGACTTGCCTAGGGCGATACAGCTGGTTAAGTGTGTCAAGTATCTGAGGCCGTATTTGAACTCAGGTCCTCCTGGCCCTGTTCACTGCATCACCGAGCTGCCCCTTAGACACTGCAATTTTTGTGGGGTGTGTGTGCGCTTGTGTGTGTGTGCATGTGTGTGTGTGTGTGTGTGTGTGTGTGTTTGTGTGTGTGTGTGTGTGTGTGCCTCGTATCCTGCAAAGCCCTATTCTATTCCTGGACCTCGGCCGCCGGAGCTGACCATGAAAGACGGAGCTTGGCCTTCCGTGCCATGTGTTAATTTAAAAGTCAAGTTGACATTAATTTTTTATCATCATTATTAGAAGTACTGCTAATAGCAGACATTCATGTAGTATTATGGGCAAGACGCTGAACAAGAACTTTACAAGCATTGTCTCATCTGATCATCACAACAGCCCTGGGAGGGGGGAGCAATGATTATACCCATTTTACACGTGAGGAAACTGAGGCAGCCAGATGTTAAGGGACTAGGTCTAGTAAGTGTCAGAGGGCAAATTTGAACTCAGGTCCTCCGGGTGGGTGCTCTCTCCAATGTGCCCCCTGGCTGCTCGTACTCTGTGCCAGGTGTTGTGTTAGGCACTGGGATGCAGAGCAGGGCAAGAGATAGCTGACCTCACAAGGGTCACAGCCTAGTGGGAGGAGACGACATACAAGCCACTTTGCAAGAACAGGGTGTGTGCAGGACAAACCGGTGATAATCGCAGAGGGAAGGCACCTGAATCAGAAGGCTTGGAAGCGGATCATGGTAGCAGGTTTGATCTGGGCCTTGAGGGCAGCCAGGGTCCCAAGAGGCAGGGATGAGGAGGGAGAACATGCCAGGCCTAGGGCAGGGGCAGAGCCAGAGCAAAGCTCAGTGTCGGGGAAGTTGAGCGGCCCCGAGGTCCCAGTCACTAGGTAGTGGTGTAGGTGGGGGAGGAGGAAGAAGGTGAAGAAGACTGGCCAGGCTGGGGAGGGGGCAGGCCAAGGGACTTTGAGCACCACGCAGAGGATTTTGTAGAGGGAGTGTGTTGAGTAGGGGGCTGATGTGGTCACACTTGCATTTTCAAGGTACCATACCCCACTGAGGGAGGCCAGGGATAGGAATCTCATGAGGAGAAAAGGTGGAAGAACATTTTTGGAAAACAACCCCAATGGTAGAAATCAGCTGTGAATAAAATCCAAATATTAACAGAGTCCTTCACATTGATTACAGATATCTGGGAAACATCTGGATTGGGTCACGGCAAGAGCATCAGAGCAGGAGTCAGCAGGTCTGGGTTCCAATCCTGCCTCTGCCATTGCCTAGCCGCATCACTCTGCTCAAGTTACTCTGAAAACGATGGACTCGATTATTGCAAGACCTTCTCCTGCTCTCAAGCTATGGTCTCATGACTTACCAGCAGTGTGACTTGGGTAGGTCACTTCCCACCTTTGAACCTCAGTCTCCTGCAGCCAATGTGGATGGGGGTAGGCTAGGAGCTGCCTGAGGTCCCTTCGTGTCCCATTGCCGTTGGGCTCTGGCACACCCTTGAGGCAAAGCGTCTGCTTGGTGACAGCCCCGATCCAGGGGAGAAGCTCGTAAAGGGGCCACGGGATGTTGTTAGTTTGCTTTCTCCCAAGTGGGCACTTCCTCTCTCCTTGTTTATGTCATTGTCTCTAATGCTTTTCATCTTTCCGTGCTACTGAAGATCCCAGCAGATACTGTTCCCCATTGGAGATGCTGAAAGCGAACAGGATGTGGTCCAAACAAATGCAGCATAACAACACCATGAACCTCCAATTAGGGTGGGTGGGTGGCTGGGTGGGGAAGCCTGCAGTGAGGAACACAGAGTCTCTGCTCTAAATCGGATTTTAATGAGATACACTAGTTGTTGACCAAGGCAGACCTTTCCCATTCCAGACCACAGCTTGCCCAGCCCTGCCTCCTTTCCCCTCCCGCTACACCCTGCATTCTTCCTCTCTTGCCCTCAATCCCTGCCCAGGCCGGGTGTCGGACCCCTTAACCACCAGGCAGCAAGTGGGAACAAGAGAATAATGCTTTACTCACCTGATGTCCACTGTAGCTTCACGTGCCTGCTTTCAGCTCAGAAGAACGCCAATCTGATCCACAGTGAATGGCTTACAGGTTGAATTTCCGAAAGCTTCCACCACAGTAGTCCTCTGCTCTCCTACCCTCCATTGACATTCATCTATTGCCATGAGGCCCATAGGACCACACTACAGAAGCGTCAGGTTGGAGGAAGATGGGAAAGGACCCAAGAAACATGCACATACAGATGTATGTCACAATAAGGGACAATTCAAGAAGCAAACATCCAAATAGGTTGTTTTTTTTCCTTAAAAAAAGGACCATCCCAACTCCAATGGCTCATTTGTTTTATTTATTTTTTTCAATTTCCAGAATTTCATCTGGGAGCGCTTTGCTGTGAGGCTAATTGCTTGTGTTCCTTTTGCTGTGGGAAATCATGGACCAGGTTTGGGTTTTGTTTTGCTTTCCCCCCCCCCCCTTTTTCTTTTGTTGTGGTGAATGTAGCTTTGTCCAGAAAGCTTTCACAGTTCATTTGTTCCTGGGATCATGACGGCAGATCTTTTTGATCAGGAGATGGGTTTGCAATATTACAGCTGAGGAAATAAATAACCAGGGGAGTGGGTGGGAGCAGGAAGTGGCCATTGGCAGTCCATGTACTGAGCCAGTCCTAATTCAGTGGGGAAACTTTTTTTTTCCCTTAAAAAAAAATAATTTTGCCCTATCTGGGTTTGACTTTAACAGAGATGATGCTCTAGTCTGGGCAGGTATGAGTCAGAGATCAAGGGAGCTCAGACACCATCTAATCCAACCCACTCCTTTTATAGATGGACCTGGGGAGGATGGTGGTTTAATAAGGAAGGAGCTCTGACTTACTCAAATACACGATCTCAGAATCTCAGTGTTGAGAGGCCCTTGGAGATTTTCTAGAGTCCAAAAGCCATAATCTCCCTTGCAATATATCTAAGGAGGACTCATGGAGCAGCCAATATGTGAAGATCTCCTGATAGACAGAGCATTCCACCTCCCAAGGCCATGAGCTCCATTTTGGGGCACTGCTAGTGATTCTGAGCTCATTTCTGAGCTCAAGTCTAAAGCTATACACAAATCTGCAGCCTCTACCCATTTCTGCTAGTTCTGCCCCTTTCCAGGCAGGTCACAAAGCTGGGGCAGGCCGAGCTGAGGGTAGAAGCCATGATCTCTCTCCAAGACGTTGTTCTCAACGTCCCCAACAATTGTAAGACTGGATAGTTATCACGCCAGAGCTGGAAATCATTTTGTCCAACCCTTTTATTTGAGAGGTGCAAACCCCAAGATTGAAAGAGGAAGGGACTCACCCAAGGTCACATAAGTAGTAGGAACAGAGGCAAACTCAGAAGTCAGATTCTCTGGCTCCCCCAGCTCCGTCCCAACCGTCCTGTCCAGCAGTTCTGATAGGCACCTCTCATGAACTTAGCCTTATCGATGTACTTCAATGTTCCTTAGCCGCCTTCTTTACTTCTGCCTCTTCAGTGAGCACCTCAAGGGCCCAGGGACTGGGGTTTCTAGGGAAGAGAAAGGGGCATGTCAGACCTGAGAGGGAATTTCCTGAGTGGAGAAGACAGGACTAGAACTAGGAACCATACAGGGAAGTCAGAAAGAGACCAGTTTAGACTTGATGTAAAAGGGAAACATACCTGTAAAATGTAACAAAGAATGAAAAAGAGACCAAGGGTGGTCAGCCAGTCTACCGAGTGACAGTCTATGTGATGTCCCCTGACTATAATCACCCCCTCTCTCACAGAGGGCTAGCCATGCATTTTTCCATAGTCTCCTCAGGACCAAGTCTGGTCATCGTCACTACGAGGAATCCAGTTTTGTGGATGTTGCTCTGCTTTCCTCAGACGTAACCATTGTGGATCTGGTTTTCTGGCTTCTATGCATTTCACTTCGCATCTCCCTTACTCCAAAACTTCCAGTGGCTCCCTATCACTTCCTAGATGAAACCTGACATCCACAGCCTGGCATGTAAACTCTGCCACAACCTGGCTTCCAGCTTCCTTGCCAATCTCTCTTCACATTCTACCCTTCCCCCTTTTCTAAAGTCCAGGCAAATCCCCGCACACTCGTTGCTCCCCACAGACTCAGGTGGACCCCCAGGCCTGGAATGCATGCCCTCTTCTCAACCTCTCCCAGAATTCCAGCTTCCTTCCAAGCCAGCTCAGGGGTTTCCTATGTACAAAGCCCTTCTTCATTCCCCTAAACTTGTTTGTATGACCTTGTGTCTATGTCACGCATCTGATGGCCCTCCAGTAGAAGCTATGCTCCTTGAGAGGAGGCTCTTCAGCTCCAACATGTAGCACAGTGCCTGGCCTGTAGTAGAGAAGTGAGCCTATTCAACCAATTGAGTTGAATCTCTGAATCTCAACCTCCCCCAATGTGACCATATGCCAGAATTCTCCAACCTAGACTCATGATGACCAAGGAAAACCTGCCCAGACCACGAGAGGCCCACTCTTTGGTAAAAGCTCACAGAGAAGACAAACACAGGGGGTTGCCCTCTAAGTGAGATGGAGAATTCTCATGGTCCTCATGGGCAGAGGCAAAGCTGATTGTAATGTATCTTCTTTGGCATCATTTCCATTCAGAACCCTGTCCACTTCTGATGGGGAACCTTTTAACAGCACCAAGGATTCTGGTGGTGAGATCATAGATTTGTAGCTGGAATGGGCCTTAGGGATTATTCAGGCCAAAGTATTTATGTTATATATGAGTATATTAAGAGCCAGAGCAGGTGAGTGATTTGTCCTGGATTACATAGGAAGGAGCAAGGGCAGAATTCGAACCCTTGTTCCCTAATTCTACATTCATTGCTGTTTCCATGGTGGGCACTGGGAAATAACATGTTATTAACTGCTCAAACAAGAGCTGAGTCTTCCAGAGAGCTGGACTTCTGTTGGATGTGGATGGAGAAGTGAGGGAGACATACTGAGTCAGAACATGTGATAATGAAGATCTAGTAAACAAAAAAGGAAGAAAGAATCCGGATGCGGGGTCAGGACTGGGGCTCTAGAGATGACAGTGATGCTAGAGATGGCCTCGTGTCCAGGATCCTCTCCTACTCAGATGTTTTGCATTGGCCAGCTTCTCTTTCAAATCTCTGTACGCATGCTGACATCAGTAACAAATGCTGGGGAGGGCCATTCCAAGAAAAGGGCTCAGCCTGTATAAGGCTGAGGGAGGAAATTGAGGTAGAAAATTGAGAATGATCAGAGATAGTAAATATTCCTATTTGACTGAAGCGCAGGTTGAATTGAGGGGAGCAGGCAGAAACATAATCTGGAAAGGGAGGTTGTGGACAAGGCAAGGCAGAGCCCTGAATGCCAGGCTCAGAAATTTAGACTCTATTTTGCATCAGCCTTGTATGGATGCCCTTTGAAAACAACATGGTACAGTGGAAAAACCATTGATTCTGTAATCAAAGGACCTGGATTCAAATCCTGTCGCTGTGTCAGACAAGTCACTTAATGTCTTTGGCTTCTTCCTTTGTAAAATGAGAGGATTGACCTAGATGGAATTGGGGTCCTGGACAGATCTTATTTGTTCTATGCTCTGAGACAATGGGGGCCCATTGCATGTAGTGGATAGCTTGACCTAATTTGTCCTCCACAATGTTGGGCACCCAGTCACAGTGCTTTCACCTCCAGTGGCTGTCCAGGTGTAACTTGGCCCTCAGAGAGGCTTTGCTCTTTGTCATGTGGGTTCACAGAGTTATAAGACCATGGTCCAAATCATGCTTAAGCTACTTACTAAATAACACTTGGGAAAAATCACTGACTTGTATGATGCTTTGGGAGGAGAGTCATCTACTTAAACAAGATCACCTTAACTAGTGAATGCATGGCAGACAGTCCCCCAATCCTCTAGCTCCAGAAGCATTGCCTGAGTTTAAAAGGGCACCAAGGAAGCCAAATGAATCTCCAGTTAGTGAAATTCCAGACAGTGAGAAGGAAACTCTTATGGTACCAGGGCTAAGAGGGAGTCAGGTCCTGTCCTGCTCAGATACCTGCCCTCTGGTGGCAACTACCCCAAGTAGTTTTAAAAATCAGTAGGCCCTTGGTTGTTAGTGAATTGGATTGAAATGAATAGGAAAATTCAGTCTCTCTCTCCAATGGTCCCAACCAAGTGACACCTGAAAAGTCTGAAGGAGAATAAAGCAGGTGATTTTGGGCTGCCCCTGTAAGCCTTGGGTTTGCTTAGTTCTTCCATTTCTTTTGTCTCTGCTTTATAATGTACTAACTCCTAATTCTAAAACTCAGGTTTCTTTTAGCTTCCACAAAAGAACTATTATCAAAAAATCTTGTTTTCATGGAAACCAATCCTTTGAAGATCTCTTTAGCCAGCAAGTGCATGGAAGCAAGTGGGGGGGACAGCTGTTGACTCAAGTACTCAGCCTTGAGCCTTAAGAAACTGAGAGGCATCAGAAATGTCACATATTATGAATTAGGTTCTATTATTATATACCCTTTTACAGATGAGGAAACTGAGGCTGAAAGCTATGAGAGGTGACTGACCCAATGACACCATTCCTGTGTACAACTGATGTGGAGGAAGATGATGAGCTGGAAGGCCAAGGGATTTGAGGAATGCTGCCACCAACAGTGAAGGCCCTGACCATAAGAGCAGCAGCTGGAATGAAGGGGAAGATGGAGGCCAGGAACTCCTTGAGAAAGGATAGAGAATGGCCTGGAGCTCAATGGATGACTCAGAGAGAGGCTTTTGAATCAGATTAGGAAAGAACAGAGTGACCCTCAAAGGAGGAAGAGTTCCTGAGTCATTGTACCATTTGTAGAATGCTCCAAGACTTGCAAAGACCTTTAAATATGACATCATTTTATCCAGCCCTGGGAAGCAGGTGCTATTATGGGAAGAGGGAAGTCTGGAAGTGAGAGGAAGGAGCAAAGAGGAGGGCTTCAAGGGGCTGGAGGGAAGGGTGACCCTGGATGCAGTATCTCTTGGGAAGAGTCAAGCTCCTGGGAGAGTAAGAAGATGGAAGAGATGTTAGCAAAGAAAGCCAGGATCGAGGTGGGGGTGGTGTTCCCAATGGGGAAGGGGCTTTAGAGGTTGCAGTGGGGTGGAAGGGAGAGAACAATGTGGATTATGGAAGGGCAGGACTGACACACATGACAATGGAAGACCAAGGAGAGGAAGGAGAGCAATAGGACTGCCACTTCAACAGACCTTGGGTCTTCATAAGGAGAGCAGGAGCCACAGCACTGGAATGGAATTCACTGAATTAAAAAGGTGGTGATTGTGAGACAAAAGGGGAAATGGCCTTTTTTGTATGTCACAAAATCACTTGCCATTTAAGCTCCTCCTCAATTCTTTGAGTACTTTGGCCCATCTCGTTTACCCACTCAGTTCCAACTTGGCAGCAATTAAAGTGCTATTCTCCACTATGCAATAAATCAAACAGCAAACAATCTTAGAACGCCTGGGCATGCTCTAAAATGGGCACAAATTGCCCTGCCCCTGCATTACAGGTCATTGGGCATTTCTGGAAGCCGTCTTCCCCAGCATCCACGTGGGTTGGCAGCAGGCAGAGAACACTGAGTGTCTTTAGGACTTGGCATGTTGTGCCCAGTCCTCTGTTAGACTAGTCTCCCTCCCACAAGGTAGCCCCTCAGCTGTTAGAATACAGGCACTGTATCATTTCCTAAAATTGCAAGGGCTCCAGGACTCTTCACAGGGCAGCCTTCCTTTGGACATGCTCAAATTCATCAGTGAACTTCATCCAGGGTAGACTTTTAGCCCCTTGGGGCTATTATAAGGATCACATGGTTGATAGCTATAAAGTGCCTTGCAAACCATAACTTGCTATCAAAATGGCAGCTGTGGTTGTTCCGAGCATTGCTCAGAGGATCTTGCATCTCCAGCTGGATGGGACTCAAGAGGTCATCCAGTGCCATGATAAAATGGAGGCCCATAGAAGGGCCTTGTCCTGACCAAAGTCATACAGATAGTGAATCTTAGGTTGAATATTTGAGCCAACACCCCGAGACTTGAAACTCAGCACTCTTCTTTCTGTGGCCTCTTGTTTTGGCCTTTGAATAAATGTTTGTTTATATTTTGATTTCTCTCTCGATTGTGCTTCTTACCAAATTTGAGGGTATGTGGTGGGGAACAAAGCCCTGGTCACTTATTTCTGCTGTATCTCTGGGAAACTTGGATCATTACAGCACCTGAGAACACCTAAGGGGAGAGGCTGGAGCCGAGAGGCAGAATGGAAGGAAGGAGGGCCCAACTGCCTTGGAGGAAGCCATCTGGCTGAGCTGGCACCCAGCTGCATTCAGAACATCTGTGAGTGTTGGCAAGTGTGTTCAGCTTCCTTTTTAAACTCTGCTCATTTCCTCTCATTCCCACACAATTGCCTTCTTGCTGAAGGGCCATCTTGGAATTCCCGAGGGTCCCCCACATTTTTTCACTTAGTGTTTGAGTCTTCCCACAAAGACAACTAAGAGCCAACTCAGGCGATAGGGTGCAGGGCCTCTGGGTACCCACTCTGAGACAGGCTGGCCACCCCATGGTCTGGATCTCTGCGATATCTCTCCTGAGGATCAAAGACATGAGCACCAGGTCCTGGCGCTTTCTTCATTTTAGTCAGTGGGAAAGGAATTGCCACTTATTAAAGTCTTCAGAAATAGCAACAATGAAGTAGACAAAAACACCAGAACTGGGGATAGGAGATAAAGAAAAAACTGAAGAGGAGAGAGAGGGGGGGGGGGGGAGGAAGCAGACTGGAAGAAGATGAATTTTACCTCATATAAGGAAAACCTTATTCCTGGTAAGACTTGTCTCTAAATGCAGTGAATTCCTTGGTAGGCACATAAATCTCCTATCATTGGAGGTATTTAAGTGGAAGCTCCATCTCAGAGATCATTAATAAAACATTAACTAATAAATTTAAAATAAACCAAACCAGGACCTGCTGTGCCAGCCAGTCTTGTTCAGAGGGGATGATGTTGGCTCTGGGAGGAAAAGACAACCCTTTCCTGTGCTGAAACTGAATGAGAATTAGGTCAGGCAGCCTTAACTCATGATTCTCAAATGAACTATTAGTAGCAGTTAGAACCATCCCTCTAGAAAGTGCTGTACTGATTTGTGATTCTGAAGTACTTGGAGCCAGCCCAGAAGAAGAAAAGCCTGTAGAGACCAAAAAGTGGTCATGGGGTGGGAGGGGAGAAGAGAAAACTGAGGAAAGACAACCTGAGAAGACATCTTGGAACCCTCCTTTTGCTCTCCCTTTTTTGGTCTTCCAGACCCCTTTGGATCCCCTAATTGCATAAGGCATAAGCAACCTAATGAAGAAGAAATTCTCTGGATGCATCATCTAAAGCACTGTCTCCTGTAGGGCTGGACATTCAAGTGCAAGCTGCCTCCATCTGACTGCCACATGACGATGGAAATTCTAGGATTCTCGGGATGTACTATGAAACACACTCTTTCTTTCGTTCGTTCTTTCTTTCTTTCTTTCTCTCTCTTTCTTTCTCTTCCTTCCTTCCTTTCTCTCTTTTTTTCTTCCTTCCTTTTCTTCTTCTTCTTCTTCTTCTTCTTCTTCTTCTTCTTCTTCTTCTTCTTCTTCTTCTTCTTCTCTTTCTCTCTCTCTCCCCCCCCGCCTTTTCTCTGTCTGTCTGTCTCTTCCTTCCTTCCCTCCCTGCTCCTTGGGGAGTTAAGAATAATGTCTTTCCCACTCTCTTATTATGCTAGTATCTTCCCTCTAAAATTACCTCCAGATAAATTAATTATCTAGTGCAATCTAGAATGTTCTGATGTATATCTTCTTTGGATATCATTGTTTGAGTGTTGCTTCCCCCATTGACCATGAGGTCCTTGAAAACAGAGACAGATTTTTGCCTCTCCATGTGTCTCCAGCATTTAGCACAGTAACTGGAATGTAGTGGGTGCTTGATATGTATTTGTTGTCTTGACTTTTGACCTAGGTGACTGGATGGATGGTGATGTCTTGGACCAAAATTGGGAGTTTGGGAAGAGGGGTGTTAGATATGAGGAGCTCATGTTCCCACACAGATAACGGGAAGTGGCCTTTCTTGCAACAGAAATACTTAGAGTCCAGAGAAAAGCAGGAAAAGGCCACAATGACACCAGTCTCATCCAGGTCTGCAGTCAAGAATAAGGCAAAGGGTGCAATAGGTATAAAGTACCCATGCTTAATAACCTTAGAAATATTAACTTCTCCCCAAGAGGAGCTAAAGCTCATTTTAATGTACATGTGATGTGATGTATGTGGAGGGAGGGGAGAACATGAAGTATGTTTATGGGAAAGGTATATGCCTCAGAGTACTCAGTCAATGAGGAAATGAGGGAGGGTCTTTGCGTTTGGGGACAGGGAAAAAGGTGCTTCCTCTTGCTCCCCCTTAGGGGATTTGTTCTGTGAAGTTTGGATTCAGTGAAAGGGCAGCACTTGAGGACCTAGAGGGTCACATGTGACCTTGAGGCCACAGGTTCTGCCACCTTGCCCTAAGGTGAATACAACTATTAATGAGGTGACTTGGAAGAAAATGCTTCACCTCCTTGGGCCTTCGTTTCCTTAATCACTAAAATGAAGAGGTTAGAAGAGATGACCACTAAAGGCCCCTCTGACTTTAAAAGTCAATTTTTCTATGACTAAAGAATCTAATGTGTGTGTGTGTGTGTGTGTGTGTGTGTGTGAGTGTGAGTGTGTATGTGTATGGGTATATGTATGTGTGTGTGGATGTACATATGTGTGTGTGTGCATATGTGTGTGTGTCTATATGTGTGTGTGCCTGTCTGTGTGAGTGTTTGTATGTGTGTATGTGTATGTGTCTCTGTATGTGTGTGTGTGTGTATGTGTGTGTGTGTGTGTGTTTAAATCTCATTGTTATAGCCACGGTGGTGTGATGGAATGAATGCTAGATCTGGGAACAAAAGATTTGATTCCTACCTGATGTGCCTGCCCCGATGTGATATTAATAAAATAAGTAAATTGTTGAACTTCTCTAGCCCCCAGTTTCAAAGGGAATGGTTTAACTTGGTGACCCCTAGGTTGCTTCCATCAACAACATTTAATGACTCTAGTGTGTTGGGGAAGATTCTTTTTAAAAAAGAATCAGGGACATGCTGTAATGGTAATGTAATTTGAATTTGAAGACCCCTTTTTTGTATTGGCAAGCAAGCAGGTACTTAGCACTTAGTAATTGATCAAACTTCTGTGAAAGAAACAGAAGGTATGAACCCCTGTAACAAGAAGGGGTTGGCTGAAACAGGAAGTAACCAATGCTGCTTGTATAAAAGGAAAAGCCGCAGAGAGGAAGGGTCAGAATTTCATGGGACAAGAATCTGGTGGCAAAAGCTGTTCTGCTAGAGAGAGAGAGAGAGTTTTTATCAGCAGCATCTGGAAGTTGGGCTGCAGAGGAGCCCAGGAGGCTGAAGAGGAGCCCAAGAGGCTGAAGAGGAAAGTCCCCTCCCTCCCAGGCCGGATAAGGTGATTCTGATTTTTTGAACGAGCTGCAGAAGACTGAGGAAGCATGACCAGGATGGTAAGACTTTGTCTGTTTGTGGGTTGGTTGAGCCTTGAATTCCCAGGAACAGAAATTGCAAAAGATTTGAGATGGGCTGAACCCTGTGAACTTCAGTGTGGAGTAGGACCTACACAGAGAACTGAACAAGGAACTGGGAGCTGTCTGTCTTTGAATCCAGGTGACTGTTTGGTGGATTCAGGTAGGAGTTTCCTGCCTCAAGTCAAGATGAAAAGACCTCTCTGTGGGAACTGAGTAGTGATGAAATTGTAGTTTACTAGTGACCTAGGGGTGGAGGGTCTGTGTATTTTCTAATGATTGTACCTAGTGATTAATGATACTAAGTAATTGATTGCTGAATAAGTGACTGATTGAGTTAACTTAATGTGCCCCATGAGTGGAAGACTTTAACTATTATACTTTGAGATGATTGTTCTTTGTTCAAAACTTTGTGGCCACTATGGTGGAAATTGTGTGGCCATTTTAATGATAAGCTGTTGTGAATATTATATTGTGATTTTCTGTGATAAGCTATAATATTGTGAATGCTGTACCTTGTTTTTCTGTGAATGTTTTGCTTTTATTTGTTACAGAATAAACAGAGTGTTCACTATACTGTGTAATCAGAACCTTAAAAGCTGTTCACAGTAGCATTCTTCTGGAAAGCTGCTTGTGCATGGCTTTACACATGCTTGTATTGGAAAAAAAGTTTAATATCCACAAAAGTCTCCTGAGAGAAAATATTGCTTGTGTTGCATATTCGAAAGAGCCTCGGGCTGATTGTAGAAGCTGAAGCTCAGGTGTCATTTCCAGTCCACCTCTTTGCTTTGGGTGATGTTATTTAACTTCCCAGAGCCTGGGTTTCTTTCTGGGTTGAAGGCTGGTACTGAAGTAAATGTTCTCTAAGATCACTGCCAGTTTGAAGTTCTACAATTTCATAAAACGATATGCGCAAAAAATAGATGTGATTGGAAAGCTTAAGAGAAACACAGAAATATTTGGTTGAAGATTATTTATATTTTTCTTATCCTTAGAGTGACCAAAGGAATTCCTTTGATGCCTTTAACTTAGTGAACTTGTGGGTCAATGAGCCTTTGCTTTGAGTTATTGATCCAAAGAGAATGTGGATACACTCACTGCCCCATTGATCATAGGAATAAAAAGCAACTGAGGCTGCCCAAGATGACCTCCTTGGTGCCACCTAGTGGATAGGTTTCAATGACTGGGACTGGTGCCAGTCATGCCAAGATAATTTGGTTGCCTCTGGTTCTTGTCAGAGGAGTCATTGCTCCCCTGGGATGGCCTACCAAAGAGACAATACAGGATGTTCATACCTTTTCCTTTTCACTTCTTTCCCTTGTGTCTTTCTTACTCAGTATAGTTCAGGGGGCAGAGGATGGCAAAGATCTTTCCTCTATTTCCAGGTAATTACTGCCTCAATGATAAAGCATGCAGGAATTAGACATGTTCTCCTACAGTTTCTTATCCACTTATTCCAAGAAAAGAGTTTGTGAACAGTGTCCTGAGTCCCAGCCTCCTGTAGAGGTGAGAACTAAATTTCCTAGGTCATAAAATTATGACATCTAAGCTCCCAGGAGAAAAGAGAGACATCTTGGGCCATGCCAGGAATGAGAGATACCTAAGGAGTACTCTCAGGTTTGAGATCCTAGGGACTATACCACTGAAATGGGGAAGGGTTCAGTGTGCCTGATTTCTCTCATGGAGGAAAAAGAAAACCCGTGTGGCCCCAGTAGAAGGATACTAGTACAGGACTAAAGCCACACAATGGAGGAAGCTAAAGGCTTGTATTGTACCATGGCTGTGAACTGTTAGGACAATGCAAGTTTGGTCTATTGAATAGCTCCATGTTTGTCTTTGGTGATCATGATGGTAAGGTGCAGCAACCAAGAGTCCAACGCTCCATGTATTGGTGGTAATTCTAAGAACCTATGGGAAAGGTGGAATCTACTAGGGAAGGTAAAGATACTGACTTACTTAAGTGCTATTCTGACTACAATGAATGTTTTCTGCCTCTTTTTATGAGTTATTATGAGTCACATTTTTTTTCATTTTCCCTATAGTTAAATGTATTATCCAATATGTGTTTGTTACCTTGAGTGCTTATACAGGAGCTATAGAGCTTATTATTCATATCTTTCGAAACCTAGATATGAGCATATTTGGAGAATTCTCAGTGAAATATAGGGGGAGTTGTGGAACCAAAATAGAAACCAACCTTTCATTTTAGCCTCTAAGATCAGTCTTGGTCTATGTGAGCCAAGAGCTGTGAGGGCCCTCAGGGAATGAGTTGGATGTACAGAGAGATAAATACATACATTGGCAGATCCATAGACAGAGATAAATACTCATGACATAATATCTCAACCTTATAGCATTTGAGAATGTTATAGCTATAGAATTTTATGACTATGATTAATTTTCACAACAATAGGTATAAAAGGGCTTTTATTTCTTGGCATTCACCTCACTGATCAGATGAAATCAAGCTGAGAGTTGTCTACAGCTCATGGAAATAGATGTTGCCTACATTTGGGAAGATTGGTGGCTGTGCCTATTCAGTCAACCAACCAGCAGACCATTTGGTTAACATCAGCAGCAACAACTTTGAAGACACAACCATAACACATGATTACAAGCTATGTCATGGGGGTGCCAGGCAGTTGTGTTTCCACCCACCTGCTGAGCAGTGGCAGATATGGGTAAGAGTAGGTAACTGACTGGCTGATGGACAATGTGGGGGGTGGGTATGACTATTCTACTCAATCTGTCTAATGTATGGACTAGGCTATGGCTTGAGGCTGTAAAATAAGGAGATTGGATGATTTGGACTCCAATGTTTCCTTCAGCTCTGTATTCATGGTCATAGAGATTCCTCATTTACTCAGACATCCGGCATTTCCCTCTTTAATATTCTCTCTTATGAGTGGAACATCCTTGGCACTTGTAGCCAGTTCTTCTATGCCATTGTTTCCAAGCTCCATCATCCTGTTTCTCTCCAGGGTGTGCGTCAGCTTATTGACAAGCTTGTCCCATATTGATAGCAGGAGCTCATGGAAGCTGACTTCATTACATCTGAATTCTCCTTCTGCAGGATGCATGTTCTATGGCCCCCAGATGGTGGTGGCAGTGGTGGCAGTGGTGACAGGCTCCAGGCCTGGGCAGGAAGTCAAGATGAGGCTCCCATCCAAGATGTCAGTTTATTAAAGTATTTGTTTAGATTTATGGGTTTATGCTTTCAAGTAATGAAAGAACATTTAAAAATATCTTTTGACTTCTCCAATTGGGAGGACTCCCTCTTCCCCTGCCTCAATCAATGGCATTTCATGGAGCTGTTACTCCATTATTTCCTGGGTGTAGTGGGATCCCAGTTTTGCTGAATTTGTTTTTCTTCAACCTTGCAGAAGATCTATGCATTCAATAGTGTGGCTATTCCATATGTGTGTGGAGATGGCAGCCCCTGAATGTTTTCCTTTTAATCAGCCTTCATGAATTACTGACCTGAAAGGTGAGGACTTTCTCTCCAAAGCTCCTCTGGTTGAGCATCTGGGGACAGATCCTGATAAGAACTAGGCTCATACACAAAGGATTTGTTGAATTAAACTGGGCATGAAGTCTTATAACTCCATATGACCTTCCACAACTTATGATCTGTAGGAAATCCTTGAGACACCAAGTCATGTCAGGAGCCCCACACTAAAGAAGAGAGTGATCATGGATGGTGCTTTGTTTTCATGGAGTCAAAAAAGAAATAACAACATGGCCTAGTGGATAGGGAGCTGTCCTCAAAGTCAGGGAAACCTGAGTTCAAATCTCACCTGGGACACATGATGGCTGTGTGACTGTGGGCATGAGCTCCTCAGGCAGCTCTCTAAGAGCAGGGGCTGTGCTGCAGTAGTAGAAGGGATTTCCTCATGCCGTTGAAATCACACCTCCCATCCACCTCCCACACTACCAAAGGACCACATTTCACCTGTCTTCTATGATCTCTTCACCCTGAAGGTTCTGTAGAGCTATGTAGTATTTCAGTGATCATGCTTAAGGGAAGGAGGACATTAATTTGAAAGGAGTATTCATTCCAAGGATGTGTTTTGATTTCTGCTGGGTTAAAGAATGGGAAGATGAATGCAAATCAAGGGCAAGGGTGAGACTCCACCCTCAGCCTGGTCTGAATTTTCAGGCTTTGGGTTTGGCCATCTGCAAAGCCAAGGGTACACCCAAGGAATGGAGCCATCCCACCACTGGGTGGAAGGAGCCCAGGTGCTGGGGCTGGGATGAGCTGGGAAAAGACACAAGACGATGTCCTACATGTTTGCTCCTCCAGCCAAACCCAGACTGTCCCAAGAGGAGTGTGGGCAGCACTCCTGAGTGGGTGTGAGTTATTTTGTTTAAGCAACCAAACTCGGTAGAGAATAAGCATCCAAAAGATGACCAGAGACGAGGAGAGAAATGCAGAATGGCTTCTGAGGTCTAACTGTGCACATTCAGACAGCACCTGAAGGGCTAGGAGGCAGCCTGGGGCCTGAGCTGAGTGCTCAACTGGGAATCAGGAAGTGCTGAGCTAAAAGCCTACAGAGAACACCGAGTAGTTATGTAACAGTGGACAAATGATTCATGAACAAGCACTGATGAAGGGCCCATCACGCACCACGAAATAAAGAATTAGCCTCAGGGCCAGCAGAGCTGCTTGCATGTCCCATCTCTAACATATTTAGTCTATGGAACCTTGGTTAAGTTACTTAACTTCTCTGTTCTTCAGGAAGAAAGGAAGAGAGGAAGGAAAGAAGTAGGGAAGGAAGGAGAAGGAAGGGGAAAGGAAGGAAGGGATAGGGAAAAGGAAAAAGGAAGGGGAAGAAAAGAAGAGAGATAGGAAAAGAGAAAGGAAGGAAGAAAAGAAGGAAGGAAGAAGGGAAGGGGGAGAAAGGAGGGAAGGAGGGGAGAAAGGAAGGAAGGGAGGAGGGAAGGAAGGAAAGAAGGAAAGAAGAAAGGGAGGGAGGAAAGGAGGGTAATAAGAGAGGGGGGCATTTAAATATTTACTATATGTTAGGCACTGTGCGAAGCACTTTTAAAATATTTCGTTTAATCTTCACAACAACCCTGAGAGGTAAATGATACTATTATCTCTATTATATAGAACAATACAGACAAGTTAAGTGACTTGTCCACAGTCACACAACTAGTACATGTCTGAGACCAAATTTGAACTCAGGTCTTCTTGTCCCTCACTTCAACATTCCAGTGGGTAGAGAACATTTCTTCTTAAATCATGATATTTTTTAAATTTGTGGTCTATAAGCAGCTCTCCAAGATCAAGTTCCAGAGGAGGTGCTATCCTGCATAAGTGGGGGGAATTTCCTCATCTGTGAGTTCCCTATACCTGCGAAACCACCAAGATTTAACACAGTTCCTGCCCCTCTCTTCATTTATGTCCACATTATCTCCTCCTCATAGAATGAAAACATCTTGAGGTCAGAAACTGTTTCATTTTGTCTTGGTATTTCCAGTGTCTAGCACACATAGATGGATACATACTGTCTCCCTAGTAGGATATAAGCTTCTACAGGCCAAACGATGTTTCCTTTTTGTTCTAATTAACCCCTGCCTCCTCCCAACCCCAGCACAGTTTCTGGCTCCCAGTAGGTGTTTAATAAATGCTTATTGATTGACTGAAACCCCCATGGGTCACAACAAGTCAAATTCTGATTTCCCACAGAGGAAGCCCTGAGGGGGACATTACACAAAAGTTGATTTTTGAGAAGCCCCCCAGGATGAATTGGGAGGCCGCACAAACCCAGAGCTTCATTTCTGGGATCCAGGTTGTGCACACTAGACTTCTCATGTTCCCCATAGATTTCCCAGGGGAGGGATTGTTATGGGAACTGAGGTTCAAAGCAGTCAGATGAACCTTGAGGTAGTAAGTGGCCAGTGTGGGGCCAGAAGGGAGCCCTTCCAGGGTTATTGCTGCTGCTGGTGATGTTTCATTAACACACACTTCTCACTAAACAGAACACAAAGGATTCCAAATGTCTTGGTTTTCATTGTTGTCTTTTGTCTTTCCCTAATGACCCACCCAAGCAGGTAGCATTATTTCTTGGAGTGGGATTGTGCCATGAACAGGAACCAAAGAAAGCAATCAGTAGCCAGGATTATTTATCACGTTGATTTTATCAAAATGGAATCCTATTACTCTGAGACAATCCGGAGACGGAGACACAAATACTGCTGCCCTCCCGAGCCCTCATTAGATCATGACTTGTTCTAATGGGATTTTCCCTATAATATCCCATGGTCCTCCTTTTCTGTAAACACTCACGATCCCTTAGGAGAACAGGACCATATAAAAGCTTGACAGTTTTATGCCTGCAAACCATAGTCTAATTACCAGTAATCGCTCCCTATTTATTGAATATTCACAGTGCTGGCGGGAGCTCCTGACATGCTCCTGTCCTCAGTTCTTGTAGGTTAAATGAGCCTTCCCCCCAGAGGAAATTGTTCTTTAATGAAACATTTCATTTGATTTATATACAGAACTGGCCATGCTTTCTTTTTGTCTCATTTCTTTTTATTGAAGATTTCCATGGAGAGAACCCACAGCCTCAGAGTGAATGTTTCTGTATTCATGGAATTCATTTTTGTTAGCCTCAGCCAAAACTTTGCAAAGAAATACCACCAAATAATGCAAAGGTCTTAGAGAGACAGAGACTGTTTTCTCCTAAAAAACACAAATCAATTGAAAGGATAAAGAAATTGATTATATTTCATACTATAAATTCCATTCCATTCCATAAGTACATGCCAGATTGTGGCAATGTCTACTCTGTGCCCACATGGAGATTACATTCTGGTGAGAAGACACTGGATGTGCATAGTGAAATAATGAGAGTTTAACTATTTGGGAAAAGCAATTCCTGGAGGAATCCAAGGAGCCCTCTCTCGCGCTTTGGCCTTTGAGCTGAGCTTTGAAGGGGGTTTGGATTTCTGTGAGGCAGAGAGTAGGAGAGAGTATTCCAGGAGCAATGGATAGCTAGAAGCAATGCTCGGAGGCAGAAGATGAGGGGAGAACAGCAAACTGACCAGTCTGGGTGGAATTCTTGGTGCTCTCATCATCCTACAGAAAACCTAGATGAACAGAATAAATACTGACTCTAATATCAGTGTTTGGAAACATTAAGGTTGTAGAGCATTGCATAATTCTTCAGGCATTTTAGTATATTTTCATAGTGCTCTTTTCAATAAGTAAGGGTGCTTTTTCTTTCTGAGTCTTAATGTTCTTTCCTGTGAAATGGGGGAGACAATCTTGTCCTACATATCTTGCAGGGTCATTCTAAAGAAACCACTGTATAAGCTGTAAAGCTAATTGATTATTTTTGACCAAAACAGAGTTCATAAACTGGCTTAATCTGTGATAAGATTAAGAAGTGAGAATGAAATAGATTATAAATCTATATAAATCAAATGCCAGTATAAAGAGTTCATGTTTTATAATAAAAGCAATAGGAAGCCACTGAAGAGTTTTGAGCAAGAGAGTGATTGAATTAGAACTGAGAAGATTCAGATTGATCCTGGATCATTCTCTTATTGATCTGATTTACAAGATATTAATTTTGCCCATGACTGCTTTTGTTCTGGAACTCCTTGAATTGTGGTTCTTTGTCACTGAACTCAGTTCAGTGTTCAGCTGGCCAGTAATAGGTTAAGTTTAAGAAACCAGTTCTCCTGCTCAAGGAATTTTTGCTAATCTTGGGGAATATATAAGAAAGCAAGGGAGTTCAGGTCTGATATCTTTACGCCACCAAGCTATCCTTCAGGGACGTCTGGTTTGCTGTCCAAAAGTCTGGGCTGCTATCTAGCACCTGGACTCAAAGGAAGAGCACTTCTAGTCTCATGAGAAAAAGGGGGGTTGTTGCAAGCCCCCATTACCAAACTTCAAACCAATCATGTTGTTCACTGTCCCTCAGCTCTGGAACCAGTCGTGTTGCCTTTAATCCCATGATGTCATCTACCCTTCTCTGTTCTTTGTCTTGTGCACCCAAAAACCTACATAAGGGGAACTATCTTTGGCATAAATGGAAGCAATCCATGGATCCATGTATCAGCAGGTAGCATGTCCCTGAGAGTAAATGTTATCTTGCTCAGATATCTGCCTCAGTTTACCTTTTTGTTAAAATTCTATTGAAACAGCACTATACCTTAGGAAAATAAATAATTGGAACAGTTCTGTGAAGGCAGAGTTGGGAAGAAGAGAGCCTGGGAGTTGGGAATCTAAAAGTCCAGGGGGGGAAGATAATGAGGGCATGAGTTAGGGTGATGGCCATGTGAGTGGAGAGAAGGGGATGGATATGAAAGCGTTTGTAGAGGGCTGATCCGCAGGACTTGACCAGTGTTTGGATATGGAGAATAAAAGAAAGAGACAATGTCAGGATGACTCCAAGTTTCAGAATCTTAGATACTTGAAGGATGGTGATGACCCCAACAGGAGAAGGGACAGTTTGCACAGAGAGACTGATTACTTTTGTGAGGGGGGGGGAGGATGATGAGTTCATCCTGCTGGAACCTGAAGGGGGACAAGTCCTCAAAAAGCCTGAGAGACACAACAGAAATTGCTTAGAGAGATTAGGGCAAGATGTCCAGGTTTGGGGGCATCTTTCTCACAGAGTCATTGTCAGGCTCAAATGAGGCCATGTCATATCTTAAAGTGCTAAATAAATTCTTCTTCTTCTTCTTCTTCTTCTTCTTCTTCTTCTTCTTCTTCTTCTTCTTCTTCTTCTTCTTCCCTGTTCCTCCTACCTGGACTTCTCCTTCCATCCACTCTTTAGGCTAGGGAGAACTTGGTCATGGGCTCCCATGGTAATTATAAAAATAAAATTAAGGAGAAGGAGAAGGAGGAGGAGGGAGGAGGAGGAGGATGGAAAAAGAGGAGGAGGAGGGAGGAGGAGAAGGAGAAGAAGAAGAA
>CM053584.1:392721007-392805172 GCA_028627135.1 Pseudochirops cupreus | reverse complement strand
AGAAGGAGAAGAAGGAGAAGAAGGAGAAGGAGAAGGAGAAGGAGAAGAAGAAGAAGAAGAAGAAGAAGAAGAAGAAGAAGAAGAAGAAGAAGAAGAAGAAGAAGAAGAAGAAGAAATTGCCTTTTTTAAGTTTACAGGACTTTCAGCAGAAGGATATCTGGTAGTAAATGCTTAGCAGACCCGTAAAAATGGTTCTTGTCTGTAGACCAGCCATTGGAAGACACTAGACTAGGTGGAAGGGACAACACTACTGAGAGAGAAAGAGCTGGAAACCATAGAAACACCTCCCCCATCTGTCACCCTCAAATGGGGGAGGGGTCAGGGAGCCTTCTCAGAGTGGAGTAAGGAGTTGGATATTTCTGATGAAATCTGGACCCTTTCTGATCTGCCAATCAGGCTTCTCATTGCCCCTGGCTGTTCCCTCCCATCTCTTGGCCTCTTTAGTTCCATCCACATGCCCTACACCCTCAACCCTCTGCCTCAGTACAGCTCTGTTCAGGCTTCTTCACTTGGCCCTCTGCCCACCCTCTAGTGAAGCTGGGGCTGCATCATTAGCCCATCTTAGAGCTGGGCCTTAGAGGTTACCTAATCACCTCCTCTTCTTGCCCTCCTTTGCAGATGAACCCCCAGCCTCGAGCTCTTTCCTTCAAATTACTTTGTATTGTACTCATAGGTATATGATAGAACGAATGAATGGATCAAAAAGCATTAATTTAGCACTTACTGTTTGTGCTCAGTAATGAGGAGACAGACAGAAAAAGCCTGACAGCCCCAATCTCAAGCAGCTCACGCTCTAATTGAAGGAGATAGCACATAGGAAGCAATCAGCTTCAGATGGCGAGGCCCAGAAGCCCTGGGGGCGCAGCATTGGGGCAGAAAGCAAGTCCTGGGAATCCAGAAGTTGCTTTAAATTTAAACCAACAGAAGTTGCTTTAAATTCAAAACTTGTCCCTGTAGCATTGTGCCCTGCATCAGCTAAGCAACAGGGCCTCAACAAGTATTCATTAAAATGGGTCATGGAACCAGTGACCACAGATTCAGAGTTAGAAAGGAATTTCATTGTCACTATATGCAACCCACTCATTTCAAAAGTCAACGAATGGTTGAAGAATTGTGTTGTTGTTGTGTCATTTCAATTGTATCCTATTCTCCATGACTTCATTTGTGGTTTTCTTGGCAAAGATGCTGGAGGGGTTTGCCATTTCCTTCTCCAGTTCATTTTACAGATGAGGAAACTGAGGACAACAGGGTTAAGTGACTTGCCCAGGATCACACAGCTAGGAGGCGTCTGAGGCCAGATTTGAATTCAGGAAGAGTCTTCCTGACTCCAGTCCCAGGATTATATCCACTAAACCATCTAGTTCCCCCTTGGTAAGGAACCTGAGAGAGGTTAAATGACTTGTGAATGTCACCTGGGTATTAAGGAATAGAGGCAGGATTTGAACTCAGCTCCTCTGATTTTAAGCCTACTTCTTCTTGCTGTCTACTTTTCT
This sequence comes from Pseudochirops cupreus, assembly GCA_028627135.1. Classification (NCBI taxonomy): domain Eukaryota; kingdom Metazoa; phylum Chordata; class Mammalia; order Diprotodontia; family Pseudocheiridae; genus Pseudochirops; species Pseudochirops cupreus. The sequence goes on along the minus strand of CM053584.1, from coordinate 392,803,679 downwards.
TCTGAAGAATTCAGGGGCTATCACAAGTAGCCAGGCTCAGTATCGCCCCAGCTGCTGCCTCCCCAATTTCATTGATAATTATTGGCAGGCACAAGATTTTAGAGTTGGGTATGACCTTGGAAATTTTCCACTCCCATCTCTTCCTTTGAGGAATGAGAGAAGGCAAGTGCCTTGCCCAAGGTCACCCTGCAGATTTAGGTCCAGAACTTGCCTTCTGGTCTCAGGCTCTGCCCCCTACACCATCAGGTGGTTGAGGGTATTTCTGAATGAAGAGATTAGATTCACAAGAGACAACATGGTGTCATGAAGCTAGGAAGACCTCTGTCACCTAATGACTGTGTGATGTTGAGCAAGTCACCTGATCTCTCAATGCTCTAGGCAAGAATTTCTTTATCTGAGAGTTTCTACTATCAATGAAATCCCAGGTTCAGTCCCTATCCCTATGCTCCTTCGAATCATGGGGCATTCCCAGGTTTCACAGGAAGATTTCTTTCCCCTTTGCCGTAACTTCTGCCTTCTTTGACTCTCTCTCATAAGGTGATTGGCATGTAGCATGTCATTCTCTGGAATTTTCCTTCTTTGTCTTAATGAATTGCCCTGTCTACTATATAGAGACCTAGAGGTTGCATTCATACCAAGCCTAGTTCCATAGTCTGAACCTAGCCTACTTGAAAAGCCAAAAATCTACTAAAAGTCAGCCATCCACTGGGGAAACTCCGCTAATTGGGAAAGGCTGTCAGAGTGTCTGGCTTCCAGTTAGTTGGAAACAGCATCCCACCTTGGCCGGCAAGGGAAACATCTGTCCCCAATATTGTGTTGTAATGGCCTTGTTTGTCCAGTTTTCATGAGTTAATGGAATTTCTCTTCTTTTCATGTAAAAATAAATAATGAAAAACACTAATGATATTTACTCTGTTTCTAAGTTTCCTGAAAGTGAATGTGCTGACCAGATTGACACCCGGAGATGGGAACCACAAGCTCCCCTTCCAGAAATTCCAGGCTGGGGATATCATCCTCATCATACAACATAGAATCACAGGCCTAGAGCTGGAAGAGACCTTCGAGGTCATTAAGTTCAGCCTCTTCATTTTACAAGAGAGGAAACTGAAACACACAGAGATATGATGACTTATCCAAGGTCACATAATTAGTAAACATCAGAGGCAGGATTTTAACCCACATGCTTTGCCTCCCAATACAACATGATTTCTAAGGACTAACCTTGCCTTTCTTCCAAGCAGTTTCTAACATGACTTGTGTGACCTTTCTCTGTTCCTTGTACTTGGTTATTTTCAGCTTACAAATGGGCAAACTGAGAGATAGGACCAGGCAAGCAAATTATCCATGGGCTAAATGATTTCTTGTCCCAGATCCCACTCACTTCTATCTTATTGTCTTACCATCTTTGTGTGTTTCCAAGTCAAAGTCCCTGAATCCTATATGCATCAGTAGGCTCTCTGTTTTCAATTGTCCTCATGAAATATCTTTGTTTCTGTTTGTAAGTGTGTTTAAAATTATCCCTTGGCCAAAAGTATTCTGACATCATTGATGTCATTGTTGGTTCTGGGTCTTTAGACAAATGATGTCAAAATGATGCTATTTGAGATTCATGAGAAAACACATGATGACTGGTGCCTTGTGCTATACCATCATTCTAGGTCAGAAGCTGGACAATCCCAACCCCTCATTTGACAAGTCAGGAAATGGAGGCTTAAGATGGTGATTTGCCCATGGTCCCAGTAGTAGAGAGAAGCAGAGCTGGATTGGAATCTAATTTGGAATCTGTTTGCCTTCAGAATCTGGTCTCTTCCTACTGAGCCATCGTGCCTCCCACACCTTCAGAAATATTGTCTGGAGCTCTTTCTCCGCAATGCCAAAACCGAAGGTCAAAAAGTTACTGTCACTGATAAATCTGACTTCATGGAAACTTAAAAACAAACATTAGATACTGAAGGCTTCACATTTCCAGGATTTGGTTTGTGTTCATAATAAACTAGCTTAGCGACCATGACCATTCTACCTATACTGTAATGATTTTCATTTTGTAGGTGAAAATTGGGTGCAATTCAAGGATTGGTTGTGGCTCACAATATATATTTGGTTTTGTACTTCATTAGAACCAATGCATTTTCCCCCATCCCAAGGGTGCTTCCTGGGCTCCTTTCCCCTCCAAAGAATCAGTCTCTCTGAACCAGCATCCCAGTCTCATTGCTGACTCTTTCTTTTATTGCTCTAAGATCAGAAGAAGAACCTGACACTGTGTGCCCAGGAGTAAATGGACCAGTGTGGTGCCTTTCATGCTATGAAGTATTGCTGCTTGCCCAGCCTTAGAAGGAGGTTGGAGTTTATGTAAAGGAAAACTCTCTCAAATTCTTGGGGTAGTACATGTGGTCTGAGATGAAGGATGGAGAGAATTCCTTCAGAAAATCTCCCCTGGGAGCCAGAATGTAACTTACATGATCAGTGAGAAGAAACCAGTTTTCTCTATAAACTAGGGCTGTTCTTTCTATAGGTTGATGTCAATTTGGCCATGTGGTTTGATGTCTAGTATTTGGTAAGTTTTTGAAAATTTATCCATGGGTACTGGGATATCTGTGGGAATCTGTAATGGCAAGCACATTGGCATATCCAGGATGGCTGCTAGCACAGGTTCTTAGATCTGCTTTACTAGGAAAGACAGCTATTTAAGGGGTCAACAATCTTTTTAAAATTACATTCACTAGTTTGGGGGAAAAGTCAGCACCCTGAATTTCAGAGAAAATATGAACAGAGAAAATACAAGCAGAGAGAAAAGACCAACAGATAGGACTCTGACTGCCTGAATCAACTATACACTTTACATACATCCCTAGATTGAGAGAGCCTTTACATCTGAGCAGTCAGGGAGTTCTGAGTGTTTCGCCACTCAGAATCTTGACCAGGCAATCACAAGAACCTTCTCATAAGTGATCCCCCAAAGCAAAATACCAACTCAGAATATATCTACACTTCTACACGTCTCAGAGTCAGAAGGCATCTCAACCCTCATGACTAAATGCCTAATTAGAAATGAGCAAAAGGTGGGAAAGTATTCCTTCAAGTAAGCTTCCTGTAAGTAAGCTTCCCTTAATAGGCTCCAAGTGAGACCCATTAATGGGTGGGGAAGATCTTAAATCCCATTAACATTACAGAGCCTGGCTCTTAGCAGCTCTTGGTTCAAGGGCTCTGAAGAGAAGCTATGTGTGGAGCATGCTCATCATCCAACATGGAGGTACCCCTGAAGGGAGTTTGCTTGGGGACAATAGCAATTGAGTTTTAATCATTTGTTAATGAATGTTTCTGATTTGATGGTGTTGGAGAGTCCCTTGAAGCTGGGTATTTGGAGGAACCAAAGTCTTTGGCACAGCTGTCCTTCTAACACAGGAAAGCACCATTCAGAAGGTAATCTGTTGTGTTTCATGGCTGATAGCAAAGAATGATCTTCTGATGACCTTCACATCATCGTTATCTTGGCTGTGGGAAGGCACTGTCAGCAGCAAGAGAAGCAAGATAGGATTTTGTCCTGTCAGCTTTTCAACAGAAGACTCCATTCCCACACCAGAAGGCTTGCCATTTTGTTGGGAAAAGATTCAGTCTGCAGAATGGAGAGGGAGACAGTTTTGAAGTGAGAAAGACTTCAGTTTACTTCCTGTCTCTGACACAAGCAGGAGGAGGGATGGTTAGTTAACATCTCAGGATCCCAGGCAGCTTTTTAAGATATAAATTGCAGATTAAGTGCCAATTTGCATTGTTGGAGAGAGTTTCCTCACTTGAGAGTTCCCTACAATAATGAATTCACATCTGGACCAAAATAACAACAATAATGACAACAACAATGGTATGGAGGATGATGGTGGTGATGATGATGCTTGGAAATTAGCTAGGAAACATAGAGTTACCTTTCTAAACCCAGCTGCCTTGCTAAATATAGGTGCTGGTGTTTCAATAATTTTAATTGATACCCCCCTACACACACACACACACACACACACACACACACACACACACACACACCCTGTGACATAATCTCCTACTCTGAGTTGAATGCATTAGTCACATTAATAAAGGATATTTTATAAACCTGGCAATGAGCTTGGTTGATCCACAGCTTGTCTGAATAGAAGTAAGAGTTATTTGCATGTAGGTGGGATGAATTTGCAAGTCTGGAGAATTAGAAAATGAGTATAAACAGCCAGATGAGTCATCTGCTCCATACCAGATTTGTACAAGTGGGTGGACCCTCAGGGTTCTTGGATCCTTAGTCTCCACTCCCAGAAAACCTGGAAAATATGTGCAGAGAAGTTATCAATGCTTTGGAGGGAAGGGGAAAGGTATTGAGATTAAAGGACCAGCCAGTTCACAGTAGGTGGCTCAGTGGATAGAGTGCTGGACTTGGAGTGAGGAAGAACTAAGTTTGAATCCCACCTCAAACACTTACTAGCTCTGTGACAAATCACTTCACCACTTGGTGTCTTTGCTTACCTGTAAAATGAAGAAGTTGGGCTAGTTGGCCTCCCACAGCCCTTCCAACTTTACAGTGATTTGGAAACATCTTTGATAAAAAAAGAAGGGGGGAGATGAAACTGGAAGTCTTGAAAGAACCACAAAAGGTGTTTATCACTCTTCTGTGTCACTTGTAGTACCATATATGAGATTTCTTTGGCCAAGGATCTCTCTCCAACCATGCTGGCCTCAGTCCTCTACTCCTGAAGGTTTAAGGGGAAGCAAGGATTGCGTTTTGATTCTTTCTCCAGACCTTCATTATCCTTACACACACCACAGTAGCCATCCTTCTCTAGAGACTTCCCAACATGTCCATGACATTTCCTGTTTACAGCACCTCGAATTGACCACCATATTTTCCTGATGTGGCCTGACTAGGGCAAGTATGGCATGCCACCTTTGTCACCATGATTAGGTCAATCATTATAGCCGAAGATGGATAGTATTGTCTCCTTTTGCTGCTAATTCATGTTATTGATTCATATTTCATTTGCAGTCCACTGAAACCTCCCAATCTTTTTTTTTAAAAAGAAATAGTGTCTAACCATGCATCCCCCAACCTACATTTGTTGATTGATTTTTTTTTAGCCAGAGCATAAGTCCTGATTTATATTTATCTGTAATAAATCCTATCTTATATTTGGCTTATAATTTATCCTGTCAAGATTTTTTTTTTCGAGGATTTTGACTTGGTTATCGAACTGCTGGCTATGCCTCCCAGCTTTATATAATCTGAAGACTTGAAAATAATGTCATACATGACTGTATCCAAGTTATTGATAAAACTGTTGAACGAAACAGGACCAAGATAACGTCCTAAGGATTCTTCAAAAGAAAGACCTTCCTCCAAGTTAACATTGATTCACTGAAGACTATTTGGGGGAAGGGGGTCTGGTCATTTCAACAAGTCTGAATTCACTTAACTATCTTAGCATTTCAGACCATCACCAAGACCATTGCCTTATTTGCAAAGGCAATATCAGGAATTTGCATTAACACTTTGCTGAAATATAGATGGATTAGACCCATGGTATTCCTCTGAGAGAGTCAGACTAGGAACCCTTCCAAAAAAGGAAATGAGGTGCAACTATCCTGACCTGCTCATAATCAAGCCTCTCAAAGCATTCAGCAATGGCCTTTTCCCTTTCTAGATGTTCACAGAGCATCACTTGAATAAGAGGTCCTGGAAAGTTATCAGGAATCAAATTCTAGACCCAATGCCTATATATCAAGGAATCCACTATCTTTCCATTATAAAAAGTAGGGACTATTCTAGCCCATGTCCATTCTAGCAGCAAATTTTATGTTTTCTGTGATTTTTCAAGACATCGGTTTAGCACATTTGCAATCCATTGAAAAATTTCCCAGGTATCATCATTGTTTGCTGATACTTCTTGTTATAAATCGTTTTCCTTCACCATTTTGAAGATCAGGACATTTGTCCATCCCTCATTATTCTGTGTCTGTCCAGTATCTTGTGATTTCCTAAAGAGCACATGTATTGGTCCCACAAAGGCATGCACAAATTCATTCATACCCCTGATGGCATTTGTCTTGGCCTGCCAATGTAGTGTAAACCACTTAGGTGCCACATCGCCATCTCCTTATCAACTTGGGGTTTTAATTCCTTTTTAACCAAATACATTTCCTACTTTTCATCTGGGAAACTGTCCTTATTCAAAGAAAAGAGGGAGGAATAAGAGGAGTCGTATAATTCCATATTCTCTGACAGCTGTTAACTGAAAATCTACTGTGAGGAAGTCTTCCTTAATCTCTGTTCTGAGCAGAACTTAAAAAGACAATTTTGTTATCCTCAGTAATTTTTCTAAAGATTGCTTTTTCTTGTCTGTTTTCCTTTTTCTTCCTCTCTTTCTTCCATTTCTTCCTTTTCATTGTATCGTTATCATCAATCATCATCATCACCATAATTATCTTCACCGGTCTATCAGAAGGATAAATTCTGTGTAAGCCAAGAAGCAGCTGGTCCTATCAGTAATCATTCACTTATTCAAAATTAATAGAGCTTTTACTATATTCAATTAGGGAATGGAGGAGAAAAAAATGAGAAAGAATCCTTCATTGCAATCAAGGCTTGTGTAGTCCAGCAGAAGAGATAAGATGTGTGTATTCCTAGCACACAGGTTAGGTGGAGTTTTAGGTTACAGAACCCTAGGTATATATTAGCTGAAAGATCTTTACATTTCCATTACTCATCAATGACTCCAAGGAATTCTGCTGAGGTTTTTCATTCCTGCCTCCTCCTTCTGGGATCAAGCCCCTTGCCATCTCTTCCATGAAACCTTGCTTAAGTCCCCAAATAGCAGTGATTTTGAAATCACTGGCATCTCCGTCAAGCCATTCTGGTTGGCCTCTGCCAGATATTCATTGAATTATAATGTGATTTGTTGTCATTTGGGTACATGTTTTAGTGGAAGATTCTAGCAGGCAGAGACTGTTTGCTAGTGCCTAACATGGAGTCTCACATACGAGACCTCAATAAATGTTCTCTTCACTGGAGTAAGATGAGGGGGGGGGGGGCCCTCCGGAGTTTTCATGACTGTAGCAGAGCTGTCCAACAGAACCCTTCCCCTCATAGCATTCCACCAGGAGAAGAAAGTTGATCTACGGAGAATTCAGGATTATAAAATTCACTGGTCACCTGGAATCTGTCCCTCCTAACTGTCTGATCCTTTATTCTAAGCATTCTTTGCTATTATATCAGTTAGATCCCGCTTTCAAAGTACACATTGCCCATAGAGGCAGTAACCTTAGGTCTGTTCCCTATATATTCAAACTCTTGATCATCTCATCTGTACTCATGGGCTCAGTTATTATGAAACTAACAACATTATATTTGGCCCCAATGTCTTTATACAATTATAGTCTTGAATGCCACCTGGATTAAAGTAGGAATGAATGCCTCAAACTGATCATGTCCAAAAAGAAATTCCTCATCCTTCCTCTAAACCAACCCCATTGCCAAATATGTCTGTTCATGTTCAGCCTGCTTCCATCTTAGGGTGTACAGGTTCTCAGGGAAGACTAGTACCTCTGGTGAGGGTTGTTTTCCACCTTTGGTGTCTGCTGGCCACCCAACACTCACCTGTGGCTCCAAGAAGTTGTATAGTATATGGAGCGACCATGGCCTACTAAACCACTTTGATGATCAGGCTAAATCAGGCTGAGGGTATAACCAAGGGACCTCAAACTCATTAGTGAGGGGGGTGTCTACCCCAAGCACATGAAGACTTCCCCAGTGTTACAGGTAGATGTGAACAATTTTTTCCATGAAGGTGGAGGAAGCAGACACTGTGAAATGCTTAGAACTCAGACATTGAAGATCACAAGCTCATCCACTGCATCCCAAGCCAATGTGAATCAGCTTGGCTTTTGTCTTGCCACTGAACTTCCATGACTCTAGAAGACAGAGGAAGGCCAACAATATTGTACAACTCTGCCTCACTTAAATTCAATTTATTTGAGAGTCAAAAGACATCTCATTTCACTTTGCTGTTTTTATACATACCTAAAGGTCCTGTGGTGAAGAGCAAGGGACAAAGCAGCAGGTGCAAATCCAGTGGGAGCCATAGTCACAACCCTGCCCACAGGCAGGCCAGGCAATAGGGTCATCTCACTGGACAGATGCAGCAATGGGATTCAGCAGCCCCTGGGTGTCTGAGCAGACTTTTTAAAGGACCACACTGCTCACTTCCTGGGATGAGGAAGGGGCTAAAGAAAGATGGCCTAAAAATTATCTGCTTCACTCAACTGTGGCTTGCTTACTAAAGTGGGCAGGGATCTCATCTTGCAGGTGAAACACACAAAAAAGAACAAAAATTTTTGTGAAGATGATTTCACCATTGGTACATGGAAGACGCACACACTTATGGAGAACAAGAAATCCAGTAGACCTCAAAGATGAACAACTTGTTGTGAGACAATTCAGCAGGTATTGTATCCAGACAACAGCCCCAAGTGAAACAAGACTGGCAAATGAAGGCCAGTTTACTGAAGGTGGAGTTAGATCCACATTTTCTGGAGCAGACACAATGATGGGGAGCACTGTGAAGCTGGAATAGGTTTTGCAATCAAAGTTCATCTAGTCTACAAGCTTATATGCCTCTGAAAAGCAGTGAACAACAGGCTCATGACAGGCTCATAACAATGTGATTGCCATTTACAGGAAAACACCATGACATCATCATAAGTGCCTAGTCTCCCACCATGACAAACTCTGAGGAGGTTAAAGCAAAATTCTCTGAAGACCTGGAGACCCTCATCATCAAAGGGCCAGAAGAGGACAAGAGTAATCGTCCTTTGTTTTAGGGAGAAGTTTGGAATTCTTAGAAGAAATGTGCAATTTCCCAGGTAGAGTTCAGCCTTCTCTCCCTCACTTGTTCACTTCTGAGTCCAGTTTATTGTCCATCTTCAGTGTTTGTTTAGATATAGATACTGGCAAACCAGCCCTCTGGTTTATCCAGGTGCATACTATAGGCTGGGTCAATAGGCATTCTGCATCCATTTGTTTTTCTTGTGTGGATGGTAATGCTGAATCATTTGGAGTCATGATGGATTTCATTGCAGAGACTCTGGAATGTTCCAGGAGTGTGCAAAGGACCTTGCCATCAGCAAACAGGAATATATAAAGGACCTGACCATTTAAAAGGAATGGCTTTTCCATGGACTCTGTGCCCCATGGTGGCGGCAAAGACCTCTGGCAAGAACATATCTTCATTGCATTCTGCCTCAGTGTAATCATAATCAGAGAGTTGTTGAGCAAAACTACAATTGCTGTTATGTCTTTCAAGGATCCAAGAGAGAAGCAAGGCAGTCAAAGAAGTTGATGTTGCCCTAGTCAAGTATCTCCTTAAATAATAGTGTCCAAGACTAAGGAGAAATCAGTCTTCTCAGCTCTGTCCAGAACAGACAATAGTGGATTTAGTCCTGGGCCTTTTGCTTTACAGTGAAGAGTGACTAGTGGAGGACGGCTTGGATGAGGAAGGGCCTTGGAATTATCCATATGGAAAATGATTGGAGGAGCTAGCATGCCTGCCCCCCAAAACACAGGAGGATATGGCCTTGGAGGGTTTGAAGGACTGACCTGGGGAAGACAAGTTAGATTTTCTTCTGCTCAGTCTCACAGGACAGTACTGGGAATGAAACATGGAAGTTGCCAACAGGCAGATGTAGGCTTGATCAAAGGAAATAGCTTCTTGCCCATTGGAACTAAGCCAAAGTGCTCTGGGCTACTTAGGAGATAGTGGGTTCAGCCCTCCCTGGAGATCTTTGAGCAAAGACCCACTCTTTGGGGACCTTATGGAGGGACTTTATCTTTAAGGTTAAATCACACTTAAATAGACTCTGAGGGCCTTCCACATCTGATTCCTGAAAGCAGGGATCTGCATTGTATTTGTATGGAAATGTTGTGAAGGGATAAGAAGCAGCAAGTAATGGAAGGAGCGCTGGCTTGTTGGTTAGAGAATCTGGCCTTAACTCTGCTGTCTGCTGCTGGTGTAACCTGGAGCTCGGCTCACTTCAAGGCAGTTCAACATCCTCATCTTTAAAATGACACCCTCACACCCCTCCCCCTCTAACTTCAGTGTCTTTGGTGAGGAAAATGCTTCATTGGCAGCTGGTGGTGAAATGGAAAGAGTGCTGGAGCTGGACTCCAGAGCTGGAGTCCTTCCTGACGCTTGGTTGTGGGACCCTGGAAAATCACATTCCCATCTTTCTGCCTCTTTTTCCTCATGTGTAGAATGGCCTCAAAGTTCCCTTCTAGCTCAAAATCTATCATCCTCTGATAAAAATGCGCCCGACAACAGGTCCACTTCCTCCTGTGCCACTCTGCAGGCCAGGATGTTGATTCTAGTCCTTTCCTGGGTTGGGGTCCAAATACAATGCTCATTCTATTAAATCAGGAGTTGTTGTCTTCTCCATGTCATAGACTCCTTTGGTAGGCAATCTGGTGAAACCTAGGGATGGATTCCTCAAAATCATGTTTTTAAGTAATTGAAGGAAATGTTAATTTCAGTTAGAGGTAGATGAAACTGAAGATGGAACCTTTTCTCTATGACAATGTATAGGCCTCTGAAATCTGTTCAGGCACCCCCATGGATGTCAGGACAAGAAACCCTACACTACAACATTCTGCCCAATGCTTCATTTCACAGATGAAGAAATGGGGAGGCTCAGAGAAGACCTAGTTTGGCCATGGTCAAGCAAGGGAGTGGCAGTCCCCATCCAACCAGAATCCCAAGCTCCTGAGTACCTGCCACCCTAAATGCCTGTTGACTTATCCTGACTTGCCTGAAGTGAAGCAAAGATCCAGGTTTTTGACAGCATAGCATGCTGGCCCTCTTAGTTTGTGTTCAAGGTGGAATTTTATCAGCAATGATTTTCTAGAAAATCTGTCCTAAGTTGAGGGAACCAAGATATGGATGAACCAGGATTGCAGTCCCTGGACTGATCATTAAAGAGGTTGTTTGTGTGCAGAAGCCCCCCATTTTAAGCTCCTGAGACCTGTAGCCCCCTACCTGTGCTCCCATTAATACTTGCTCCTCAAGTATCCCAGTGCCTTACTGCCACCCAAGGACCCCTCTTTTGGCAAGAAAGAGGATCTAAGAACCACTTCAATATTAAAGGGATGGTGATTTAGGTGGTTACTTTGGGAAAGGTGTATTTGTGTGTTTTAAAAGGAATCTGAAGATTAAATTCTGTTTAATGGAATTGCATTCATTGGGGTGGTAGGGGAGGAAAGAGCATTACATAAAATTTGGTCTTAAATATAAAACTCAGGTGCTCAGAGTGTGGGATCCCCAAACTCCCTTGTCCATAACCCCCTGATTTTGGATAAGGTATGGTGCATATGCCCAGTTCATTCAAAGCATCATCAAAGTCCATCTTCTCTTCTGTCTCAGTAAGAAAGATTCAATCACTCTTAACAAGTCTCATGCTTGTACTCTTTCTGGTTTTCTGTAAGATTCCTGGGAAAGTGCTTCTAATGGTCCATGAAAAAAATCAAGTGCCAGGCAGACAGCTGTCTTCAGGTGCCATTCTTCAGTTTCCTAATGCTCTGCTCAGTAACATTTCCTGGCTTTGCTTGCGTACCAGATGAAAACTGGCCAAAGACACTTAGTGATCAGACACTGAAGTTCCTGTCCCAGTAAGATGTTAGGAGCTTAGATTTATTTGGGGAGATTTGGTTTTTCTTTCTTTTTTTAAAGACTTTGATAGGGCACAAATTCCTCATACTTTTGTGGTATAATTCAACCTTCATTACTCATGAGAGCTTCAGGTCTGGATTTTTCCCTAGCCAATACTTATTAGCCCTTTCTCCCCTCTTTGAAGTGGTTCACACATGACCCGACATTAACTAATGAGTCAGTTTGCTTTAGACTGAAGGGAAAATATGGCAAGAAAATGGAGCCAAGGTCCAAGTTCTGAAGAGGAAATAACTAAGGAGTGGGGGGGCAGGGGGGGAGCTGGGAATTACCCAAAGGCTATACTTTAAAAACAATCACTATAGCAGCCCTTCATATACACAAGAGTGAGCATGAATTTGAAAATAAAGGCTATTTGTGTCCTATTCTTTTGAAAATACTCATTTCAGTCCCCTACAAATGAAAAACCAACAAATAAAAAACCCCAAACGGGCTCTGGTGTTGAATATGCTCAAAGTGGCAGATACAAAGATGAAAGCCCCAAGAGCCCACAGGGGCCCCAGCAGGACCTGCTCTCAGAGAGCCCAGCAGGGGAGCAACGGGGCATGAGGCACTTTGCTCGGATCAGGCACCACTTTGTTGAAGAGGTTACACGGGGCTCAGCCTTAATCCTAGTGGAGCTTTCTTACTAGATGAAAATAGAGCCAGTGTCACAGTAATTGAGGCAAATGAATGAGACCCAAAAGATTTCAGGGAGAGGGAAGGGGAGGCTAAGAGAAGGGAGGGAAAAGGAGAGAGAAGAGGGAAGGGAAAAGAAGGGAAACTAGGAGAGGGGAGGCATCACCTTCAATACTCTCATTGTATTGATGAGGAAACTCAGGCCCAGAAAAGCTGAGTGCTTGGCCCCAGAATATTGATAGGAAGTGAAAGAATCAGGATTTGAACCCAGATCCACATAATCCAACTATAACATTCTTTCCATTGCACTGAATTACTTTCTATTTTATCAGATTGTTTAACTACGTAAGAGAAGAGTGAGGGAACAAATGGTTCCCGTCTTGGAACGTCTGTACGCTTCTCATGCAAGGGGGTCACACTTATTCTTTGGGGCTCAGAGGACAGAGCCAGGAACAACAAAGGCAGGAAGCTGTAGAGAGGAGCCTGGGGATGATAAAGCACCCCAAGTGATTCCCAAGTCTCTTCCCATGCCTTACACAAGAGCCCAGCACAGGGGCCTAGACCATGGCTGAATGAGGCCAGAGTAGCTGGGTAACTGGGGACTCTGAAATTCCATGTGTTCCTTGGTAAAGACACTCTTCCTCTCTAGGACTCAGTTTCCTCATCTGTGAAAGGAAGGGATCATTTTTGCTAACCTAAGATCCTTGCCAACTCTCGATCTAAAAGGGCAGGAAAAACTTCTGTTCCCTTTTTTCCAGATGAAGCTGGAGCTCCAAGGCGTTCAGTGACTCACCGCAAGTGACAATCCCAGAATGTGGCAGAGGCAGGAGCAGATCCTGTTTAGGTCTCCGCCCACCACACCGCGCTGCTTTCTTCACATGGTGACGGATGTGACCCATCTGTTGAATCTATTTTCCTGAAGTGATGAGGTATCTGACACCTGAGGAATTGCTGTTGGTAGGTGAATTGATTTTATATTTCACTTTAAACGTGTGTTGGCTGCTTCCAGGTGTGTTTGTGCAGATAGGACACCTGGTTTCTCCACTGGGGACCCCTTAGATATCAGCAAATGAAAAACATGTCTTGTGGAGGGGGCAAAGGGAAATGGAGGGGGCTCTGAAAACCACTGGGATCTAAACACTTACTAATCAGAGATTTTAAAAACAAGCGCCATAAACCCACACAGGATCTGAGAGACACGTGAAGATGTGAAATACTAGGCAAGGAGGCAAGTGGTTCCGGGGAAAAAAAAGCCAAAAGCAACCTCTGGATCTTTAAGCCCACATTTATTGCAGAGTTGGAAGTCTGGAGGGAAAGCCATGCAAGGAAATCTGTTTCGTAGCTTGTTCCTAATTGTTTCCTTTACATAGAAGATGCCTAACTGGCTAATTATGGGATTGTTTTTTAAGGCATTTGCATTCTGTCTCTTAAGTAAGCTGTCCCTGGTAATTTCAGCTTCCATGAAGCCTGGCTTCCAGGTCTGCATTCTGTAGAATCTTCCCTTCAACCCAGTTCTAGGCTCTGCATTAGGACAAAAGTGGAAAAGGCAGAAAGAGTAACTCAACTCCCACTTCAGCCTGGGTTTCTGTTGTCTGCATTAGGAACAAACAGGTGAGTGAGAAAGAAGGTCACCTTTCGGCCTTATAACAACATACTTCTCAACAGCCTGGTTTTCTCAAGTGCCCAATAAAGAAAGGCTTGGGCTCACTGTATCTCTGATCCTATGATATCTACCCCAGGGCTATATGGTGGATAGAGAGCTGGCCCTGGGGTTGGGAAGACCTCTGACACTGACCAGCTATGGAACCATGGGCAAAACACTTTACCTCTGTGGCCCTCAGTTTCCTCTTCTGTAAAAATCTGGGCATTGGACGAGATCATGTCTGAGGTTTTTTCCTAGTTCTACATCTCTGACGCTAAGTAAAAACAGAAGAGATGGATATTTTACAGGTAGGGAGAAGGGTCCCTAAAGAAGATCAAAAAGATCAAGTAAGTGATTCTCCCATGTCTTTCCTGCTCAGACATTCTGAGTTGAGAGGACCAAGACTTATCCTGGAACCAAGGACATAGCTGCATAGCTGACAAGGCTGAAATTAGAGCTGTTGGGGATCAAGCTAAACCTGAGCCAAACCCCCATATTACAAAGCATCCTAGGTGATCTGGGAGGGGAGGGACACAGCCCTGACAAGGTCAGCTGCATGACTGCCACATGTTGTCTTGGCTTTGTGTATGGACCTGCATCCTGGAAACCTCCAGTTCTATGCTTACACTACTACTGTAGGCCCTTAACATGAGGAGTGTTTCTCTAATCTCTGATAAGGCAGCAGAATGTATGCTATCTTTGAAGCTGGTAGTGATACTAACTTTAGAGGGAGAGGATCTGGGTTCCAATCTTGCCTTTGAGGCTTACTGGCTGTGTGACATTGGGAAGGCCACTTCTCTGCCCTGTGCCTCAGCTCTTCATCTCTAAAAAAGAATGTTTGGAATAGTTGATCACTCAAGTCCAGCTAGAGTGTCTAAGTATTCACCACTGGGAGGAACTACATTGTTGTTACTGTTGCAATAATTATTAATAGGAGTAGTAGAAGTTGGTGGGCAGAACCAAGACGGCAGAGCAGGGAAGCTCTCAGCCGAGCTCTCCCAACATTCTCATCTGAACAATTTTAAACTAACGCCTCAAACTGAAATCTGGAGCAGCAGCGCCAACAAGAGGGCTGGAGGGTGAGACATTTTTTCCACCCGTCTATGACACTGGGGTGAAGGTTGGTCCAGAACAACACCAGTGGAGGGTGCTAGAGGCAATGGGAGCAGCTTTGGGAGCTCTCAAATCGGAGGAGGCAAAAGGACCGGGCAACTGGTCAGAAAGAGATTAGAAGGGACCGAGGGCTAGAGCTGGGTGCAGGACGAGGCTCTGTTTGGCAACTCCATTGCTTATACCCACTTCTGGGTTGCAATTCCAGCATGAAGAGGAATGCTTTTGGTCCCAAGGGAGCAGTGGTCATGAGGAAGATTTAGTACTTTTAGTCAGTCACAGAGGAGCAAAGACCCTGAGGAGCAGCAGCACTGGTGGGATCAAGGGAGCAGGGGCCATGAAGCACTCTGGAGCACAGACCAAGAGAGTAGTGAGTACACCTCTCCTTGGATAATACCACCTTAGAAGCACTGAAAACCTCCAAACCCCAAGAATAAGTTCTGAAAATAGCAGCACAAAACTGCCTGAGATTCAGAAGTGCCACTCCCTATCCCCACCTCCCTCACATTTGGAAACAGCCAAATTTCAACATAAAGTTCAAAGTCAAGAAATAGATTAGGAAAATGAGCAAATAATGTAGAAAGAACCTGACAACAAAAAACTGTTATGATGATAATAAAGACCAAGACACAAACTCAGAAGACGACAATGTCAAATCAGTTACCAGCAAAACTTGAAAGAAAAGAAGTTAATTAAACATAAGACCAACAAAATTTCCTGAAAGAGCTAAAGAAGGAGATAAGATAGTAGAGGAAAAATTGGGGAAAGAAGTTAGAATGAAGTGAGAAAATTATGGAAAGACAATGAACAGCTTGGTAAAAGAAGCACAAAAAAATTGAAAAAATAACACATTAAAAAACAAAATTGGGGGTGGCTAGATTATGCAGTGAATGGAGCACCATCCCTGGAATCAAGAGGACCTGAGTTCAAATCCAACCTCCAATACTTAACACTTACTAGCTGTGTGACCTTTCACAAGTCACTTAACCCCAGTTGCCCTGTCACCAAAAAGAAAAAAAAAATGGCCAAGTAGTAAAAGAGGTACAAAACTTCAAAAAAAAATACTCAATAAAAGGCAGATTTATCCAAATAGGGAAAAAGAGGCAAAAAACCTCATTGAAGAAAATAATCTTAAAAATTAGGATTGGGAAAGTGGAAGCTAATGACTGCATAAGATATTAAGAAACACTAAAACAAAGTCAAAAGAATTTTTAAAAAGAAGAAGAAATTGTGAAATACTCATTGGTAAAACAACTGATCTAGAAAAGAAATCAAGGAGAGATAATTTAAGAATTATTAAACTGCAAGAAAGTCATGATGAAAGAAAGAGTCTAGACATATTTAAAGAAATTTTAAAAACTCCCCTGATATCCTAGAAGTAGAGGGTCAAATGGAAATTGAAAAAATCAACTGATCACCACCTTAAATAGATCCCAAAATGAAAATTCCCAGAATTTAGTTCCCAAATTAATTTAATTCCCAAATTACAGAGTTTCCAGGTCAAAGAGATAAATATTTCAAGCAGCCAGGAAAAAACCCAACAACAACAACAGCACAACCATTTAATTATTGTGAACCCACAGTCAGGATCACAGAAAAATTAGCAGCTACCATGTTAAAGAAGTAAAGGGCTTGGAATATGATATTCTGAAAGTAAGAAGAGCTGGTTATAAGCAACATTACAAAAATAATTTACCCAGAAAAATTGAACATACTCCTTCAAGGTAACAGATGACTTTTAAGCAATCCTGATGAAAAAAAAAAACAAAAACAAGGATGAATAGAAAATTTGACTTTTAAATACAAAACTCAAGAGAAGCATAAAAAGTCAACATGAAAGAGAAATAATAAAGAAAAATAAGATGATACATGTAAATTCTAAGAATTTTATTATTATTTGGGGGTGGTTAGAAGGACTTTGCATAGATAAAGGGCATGTTGAGTTGATTATTTTGGAATGATCTCAAAAAATAGATGGGTAAGGAAGAGGGATATACTGAGAGAAGGGGGAAGGTAAAGAAAAAAATGGGAAAATTTATCTCACATGAAAGAGATGTGCAAGGCAGAGCTCTTATAATGGAAAGGGAAATGGCAGGGAAAGTCAGCACCCGAACCTCACTCTTATCTGAATTAGTTCAAAGAGTGAAACTATATGAATATATGTGTATATGCATATACATGTGTGCATGTGTGTATATATACACACACACACACACACACACACTGAGTTGGGTATAGAAAATCTATCTTACCCAGTAGGGAAGCAAGAAGGGTAAGAGTTGAGAGAAAGGAAGAGGTGATAAAAGAGAGAGAAGCTTAAGGGAGGCAGTAGTCAGAAGCAACATAGACTTTGAGGAGGGACAGAGTAATAAGAGAAAGAAGGATAAACAAAAGAAAATAGTATGGAGAGAAATGCACAGTAATCATAATCAAATGTAAATCGAATGAACTTTCACATAAAACAGAAGTAGACAGCAGAATGAAATAGAAACCAAAATGCAACAATATGTTGTTCACAAGAGAAACATGAAACAAAAACACACACACACACACATACACAGTCAAAGAAAGATACACAGGGCTGGAGCAGAATCTATTATGCTTCAGCTGAAGTAAAAGAGAAAAGTCAGGGGTAGCAATAATGATCTCAAACAAAGCAAAAACAAAAATAGAACTAATTAAAGGAGATAAATCAGGAAAACTATGTCACTAAAAGATTCTACAAGCCATGAAATAATAATATCAATACTAAACATATATGCACCAGGTGCATTCACATTCTTTTAAAAATAATTTAGATGAATTACTGGAGGGTATAATAAAACTATACTAGTAGAAGACTTCAACTTTCCCCTCTCGGAGCTAGAAAAATTTAAACATAAAATAAATTTTAAAAGAAGTTAAGAAGATAAATAGAATGTTAGGAAAAGTTAGATATGATAGATCTCTGAAGAAAATTGAATGGTAATACAGATGAGTCTACCTTTTCCTCACATATACATGACACCCTTATAAAAATTAATCATGTATTAGGACTTAGAACCTCACAAACAAATTCAGAAAAGCAGAAGTACTAAATGTACTCTTTTCAGGCCGTAATGCAATAAAGTTATATTAAATAAAGGGCATTGGAAGTGTAGACCGAAAATCATTCAGAAACTAAATAATCTAATGCTAAACAAGAAGTGTGTCAAAGAACCAATGATAAAATCCAATCAATAACTTCATTAAAGATAATGACTAAAATGAGACAACATATCAAAATTTGTGGGATATAGCCAGAGTAGTACTTAGGGGAAAACTTATCTGCCTATATGTACACACCCATAAAAGAGAGAAAGAGCCTATTAATGAATTGCTTTTGTTTTTAAAATAATAATAGATAAATAAACCATTGGTTAATTTGATTTTTTAAAAGAAGAAAACCAAATTAGTAGTACCAAAAATGAACAGTATGACTCCACCACCGAAGACAACGAAATTAAAGCAATTATTAGGAGCTGTTTTGCCCAATTACATGCTAGCGAAACCAGCGATCTAAATGAAATGGGGGAATATTTACAAAAATGTATATTGACCAGATTACCTGAAGAAGAAAAAGAATGCTGAAATAACTCTATCTTAGAAACAGAAATTTAATAAGCCACAAATGAGTCCCTAAGAAAAAATTCCCAGGACCAGGTGGATGGACAATTAAATTCCATGAAACATTTAAGGAACAATTGATTCCAATAGAACATAGACTATTTGGAAAAAATAAAAAGAGAAGTCCTACCAAAATCCTTTTTTGAAACAAATATGGTTTTGATACCTAAACTAGGAAGAACAAAAACAGAGAAAGAAAACTGTAAGCCAATCTCCTTGATGAATATCAATGCAAAAAAAATTTAAATAAAATAATAGCGAGGAAATGGTAGCAATGTATCACAAAGATCATACACTATGAATAGATGCAATTTATACTGGGAACACAGAGTGGATTGAATATTAGGAAAACAATAAGCGTAATTAATAATATCCACAACAACACTAGCTACAACAATGACACAGAGGAGTGAAGCCAAGATGGCGGAGGAGAAGCACAAACTTGATGTGGGTCCCCACTTCAATCACTTACAAAACACGTAAAAAAAAAATGACTCTAAACCAACTTTAGAGCTACATAAGCCACAAAGAAACAAAGAAAAACAAAGCTCCCACTGAAAGAAGCCCAACACGCTGACAGGTAGGATCTGTCTCACCAGCCTGGGAGCTGAGTGCAACGGCACTTGAGCCGCATGGTTCCCCAGCCCCAGGGTGGCCCTGACCAGAAGCAGGCCTGGAGCAGACTTCAGGAGAGAGATTCACCAGCAGCTGCAGCAGTTTCCAGACTTAGTAACCCATAAACGCCAAAAAGAAAGTAAAAGGTCATTGTGGGACTCTATGGGAACAGGGGGATTTAGAGCATAGTCCAGACCCTGACCCAGAGCAAGATGTGCCAGAGGTGTGACCAGCTGCCACTGCCTAGCTGCCTCAAGAGCTCCTGGCTTGCAGATTGCAGGGGGACCAAGTGACTATTCAGAGGGTAATCACTCTTGCTTTAACCCTGACTGGTGGTCCTGGCGTGGGTGACCAGTGCGCCAGAGCTTGTGGTATCTGTAGAGAGGATACCCAACTGATAGCTCCAGCAGCTGTGGAAACCCCAGTAGATATCCAGGCACTGGGGTATAGAAATCCAGCTTGCCCTACTAGAAAGTTAGTGGGGTAATGGGGGAGGATATAAGAAAGAACAGATTGGGGGAAGGGGTATTCAGTAGGCTTGCTATTCTGGGGTGGGAGATAGGGGAAAGACAGGGAGAAAAAACTGTAACTCAAAATGGTGTGGAAATGAGTGTTGAAAATTAAAAATAATAAATAAATAAATTTATTTTAAAAATAAAAATAAAAAGTTCTTCCATCCAAAACAAAACAAAACAACACAACAATGATGCAGGGGGGGAAATGACAAAATATAATACCCATTCCTATGAAAAACTATAGAAAGCATAGGAATATATATTTTTTTACAATGGTAAGTAGTATCTATCTAAAATAAAAAATAAGAATTTTCTGTAGAGGGGATAAACTAGAAGCCTGCCTGAGAAGATCAGAGGTAAAGTAAGGCGGTCCACGATCATCACTTTTATTCAATATTGTATTGGGAATGCTAGCTGTAGCTATAAAACTTAAAAAAAAAAAGAAACTGAAGGAATAGAAATAGGAAATGAGGAAACAGGACTATCACCCTTTTAAGATGATGTGATGTATACTTAGACAACCCTACAGAAGCAAGTAAAAAACCTAGTTGAAACAATGAGCAAATTTAGCCAAGTTGCAAGACAAAAAACAAACCCAAATAAATTATTAGTATTTCTATAGCTTAGCAACAAAATCTAATGGGAAGAGATAGAAAATGAAAATCCAGTTAAAATAATTGCAGACATAAAATATTTGGGATATTACCTTCCAAGGCAAACAAAGATAATGAACACAATTACAAAACAATTTTCTTTCTTTTTTTTAAATTTTGGCTTTTTGGAGGGGGGAGGACAGGGCAACTGGGGTTAAGTGACTTTCCCAAGGTCACAAGGCTAAGTGTGTCAAGCATCTGAGGCCAGATTTGAACTCAGGTCCTCTTGACTCCAGAGCTGGTACTCTATTCATTGCGTCACCTAGCCAGCCCACAAAACAATTGTGAAACAAATAAAGACAGATCTGAACAATTGGAGAAATATTAAATTCTTATGCATAGACTGAGAGAATATATTAACAGTGACAATTTTATACCATATCAATCAAACAGCCAAAAAATTATTTTATAGAACTAGAAAAAATAATAACAAAAGCTCATCTGGAAGAACAAAAAGTTAAGAATATCAAGGAAGTCAATGAAAAAAGTGTGAAGGAAGGCATCCTCATGGTATTTCAAACTATATTACAAAGTGGTAATCATAAAAACAAATTGGTGCTGGCTAAAAATAGAGCGAGAGCAGCTAGGTGGTAGAGTAGATAGATTTTCAGGCCTGGAGTCAGGACGACTAATCTTCCTAAGTTAAATCTAGCTTCAGAGACTTACTAAATGTGTGATCCCGGGCAAGTCACTTCACCCTCATCCATAAAATGAGCTAGAGGAAGAAAGGGCAAATCACTCCAGTATCTTTGCCAAGAAATCCCAAATAAGGTGACAAAGAGTTGGATATAACTGAAAAATGAATGAACAACAACAAAGAAATAGACTGGTGGATCAGTGGAATAGATTAGGTACACAATATATGATAGTAAAGGACCATAGTCAAAGACCTAAGCTTTGGGTACAAGAGCTCAGCATCTAACAAGCATTTCTGAGAAAACTGGAAAGCAATTTGGCAGAAACTAGGCATAGATAGACCAACACCTCACACCATATAACAAGATAAGGTCAAAATGGGTAAATAATTTTAACATAAAGGGTAATATCATAATTAAATTAAGGGAACATGGAAACTTTTACCTGCCAAATTTATGGATAAGGGAAGAGTTTATGACCAAATAAGATATGGAGAGGATCCCAGGCAGTAAAATGGATAATTTTGATCATATGATATTGAAATGATTTGCACAAACAAAAACAATGCAGTCAAAATTATATAAAAAGCAGGAAACTGAGGGGAAAAGTTATGGCAGTTATTTCTCTGATAAAGGTCCCATTTGTCAAATCTATAGGGAAACGAGCAAAATTTAAGTGAATAAGAGTCATTACCCAAATGATAAGTGGTCAAAGGATATGAAGTCAGTTTTCAGAAAAATAAATCAAATCTATGGATAGCCAACATAAAAAATGTTCTAAATCATTACTTAATGGAGAAATGAAAATTAAAACAACATTGAGGTACCACCTCACATATATCAGACAGGCTAATACGATAGGAAAGACAAGTGACAAATGCTGGAGGAGATGTGTTGAAATGGGGATGCTAATGCACTCTTGGTCAAGTTGTAACCTGGTCCAACCATTATGGCTATGTTCAAAGGGCTATAAAACTATGCATACTCTTTGATCCAGCAATACCACTACTATCTCTTTGTCCCCAAAAGATCTGAGAATATGTAAAAGGACCTATGTTTGCAAAAAACACTTATAGCAGCTATTTTCTTTATGGTGGCAAAGAATAGGAAATTGAGAAGATATGCATCAATTGAGGGAAGGCTGAACAAGTTGTAGCATATTGTGATGCATTATTGTGGGGGGATACTATTGTACTAAAGAAAAATGATGAGCAAGATGGTTCCAGAAAAACCTGGAAAGACTTATATGAACTGATACCAAGTGAAGTGGCAGAACCAGGAGAACATTGCATACAGTGATAACAATATTGTAACGATGATAAACTGTGAAAGATTTAGATACTCTGAGGGAGACAATGATCCCAGATGATTCCAAAGGACCGTTGATGAAAAATACTATTGATTAGCTCTGGGTGCAAATTGAAACATCTTTTTTCACTTTCCTTATTTTTCTTGGGATTTTTTGTATGTTTTCTTTTGCAACACAGATAATATGAAAATATATTTTGCATGACTTCACATGTGTAATTGATATAATATTGCTCACCTTATCAATGGGTGGGGAAGGGGTGGGAAGGAGGGAGAGAAATCAGAACTCAATTTTTTAAAATGAATGCTTAAATAAATAACAATTTAGAAATAAGTAAGCACTGGGGTGGCTAGTTGGCACAGTGAATAGAGCACCAGCCCTGGAGTCTGGACGACCTGAGTTCAATTCTGGCTTCAGACACTTGACATACTTACTAGCCATGTGAGTTTGGACAAGTCACTTAACTCCAATTGCCCTCCAAAAAGCAAAAAAATAAAGAACAAGAAGTTAATATTATGAAGTGCTCTAAGGTTTGCATAGTACTTACATATGCTATCTCATCTGATCCTTGTCACAGCCCTAGGAACTAGGTGCTATTCATACACTCATTTTATAGATGTTCTGTGTTAATAAACCAAGGTCGGTCTTTATGTACATGCTTAATTAATTAGCATGATATTAATTAGCATAAGAGAATCTCAGATTCAGGGATCTGAAGAGAGATATAATCTACCCTCCTCTATCTCATGAATGAAAATATGATTTAAAAACTATGACACTTTGGACTGTTCATCATCTGTCTGAAGACCTCCAGTAATGGGGGCCTCATTCCCTGACTGGAGAAGCTTACTTTTTTCCTAAAATCTTTCCTTGCTGCCATGTCAGCATCAGGGGCCTCTGGATTATTGGTCAAAATTATTACCATGTCACAGTCAGGAGATTTGGAAAGCCAGAGGGTCTGGGAGAAGAGGAGTTATTAGTCTCCTTTCAGCAACAGTGGAAATTATGGGTTATGTGTTATAAACATACAATGTGGTATAGGCTAAGACTAGGTTGGTCCTTTGGCCACTAGGGATGGTTTTGACCAGTCATTTTATCTTTTTGGGCCTGAGTATCCTCTTCTCACAAATAAGGGGATGCAACTGAATGATACCTCATTTCTTTCCTCCAACATTTTGTCATCTATTCAATATTAAAACATATTTGCCTATTAGAATGCAAGACTGAAGCAGAAGGTGCATCTTAACGAACACTGCTCAGTTGGTTGAGGAGACAAATGTTCTTAGTTGGTTGAATATTGAGAATGAGAATGGCAGCTACCCTCATTCTGCCATAGCATCATCCTCAGGGAGATCTGAGCATCCCAGGAGGTCCGTCCTGAAGGGAGCACTGAGATAAAGAGGGCGGGGGAGCCTTTGTGGGAAGGAAGGATCGGAGGAGTTCAGAGCCAATCCCCACAAGATGCCACGGAAGGGAAATCAACTGTGGTGGAAATCAGAAATATCATCAAGGTAGAAAACAGTGGACTCAGAGGTCAGAAAAACAGAAGCCCAAAATGTCAGAGACATCGAATATGGCACTTACAAAAAGGGCTTAGAATACAGACTCTGGCTTTGACACAGACGATCAGTTTGTGTGGTCTCTGCATGCTCTTCTTGATGACTGTTCAAACCTCACCTGTGACACAGCTTTCCAGGATTCCTTGATCATTTTTGTACCTGGAAGTAGTAGAACCCAGATAGTATCTCTGATTCTACATGGTTACTTTTGGCTATGGCATCTGTAGTGTGAAACTTCTTGTTGTGGTCCCTAGTAGGAAGGATTCTCAGGTCCATTGCTCTTCCATTCTATGGGGGATTAGAGTTCAAACCAATGTTATTTAATAATCATGCATTAAACTCCTATATGTTCAAAGCACCTTTATCCCTGATGATGTCAGGAATCAAGAATGTCCTCATTCATAATCCCCTCTTGCTCCTCACCAACACTGGAGGAGGCTGTAAAGGCTGGAGGGTGAAGAGCAGAGACTTTGTGAGCCTCCTAGGCCAGGTACTAGCAGAAAATTGGGTAGATCCTTATCATATCACTGGGTTTAACCTTCACACCATGGCACTTCGTATTTATACTATTGGAAAGGTCTTCCTGTTTTATGGAAGACCAAAAGAGATGGAAGTTTCTGGTCATGTGCCAAACCTAATGACTAACCAGCAGAGATTTACCAGAGACCTGGTTTTGGTGTTAGTGGTTATTCTGTACACATTCTTGGTAACCTCTAGGGTGGGTTGAGAATCTGTCTTAACCTATTGCAACCATTCTCTCTAATGATGGATAGGAGGAATGGTGATGTGAGCCATGAGAGATGGAAATAAACACAACTGAAAATCATTGTTTTGGGGAGGAAATGTTCTGGGTGGAGGATGGAAAGAAAAAGCTAATGCAGTATTTGGCAGTAGCAAGTAGAGTTGACCAATTACTCCCAAGATAAGGAAGGAAATGATGTCTTATAAATGGGTCTTTAATGCAGTCACATAGTGACTTCTCTCTATTTATTCCTGGTTTGTTCCTAGCATGTGACTATAGATGATTTTCTCCAGTAACTTTCCCAACAAATGACCATAAAGCTAATGTGTGCACTGTGCTATGTCTGTATTTCTTCCTGAAAGAAAAGGCCCTCCTTTTGAGGCCCAGTCTTCTTCTGATGGTGTTAAATAACTATGAAAATTGGAATACCATAGTCTCAAAGAAAAAGAAGTTGAAAATCACTCATGGGCAGTGGAGAGGTACGTGGTAAATGGAAGATAGCTGAAACACATGGTAAATGACAAAGCATGCAAGAATTAAAGCAATCAGATCAAAAATTAATCAAATCAAGAATCAAATGCAATAAATGAAATCTTTGACAGATCAAGATGTATAGGTCAATATATCAAGGAATTATTATTACTCATGAAACCCATTCCTCTATTCAGATCAATGCAACATCAAGAGAATGCTAGGAAGGCTCCTACCAATGAGAGGGTCTCCCATTATGAAATTTATGGAAGTCCTGGTGCAACATATAAGCATGACAGTACAGACATGTGTGGGGTTCATTCTACATAGATGGAAAGAATATCAGCATCTGCAAGATCAAAATCCATTGACTTACTGGAATACTGACATATTATGTTACTGCAACAACAAAAGTTCCAAACTCCAGGGATAAGTCAGTTAACAAGAATTTTTAAATCACCTTCTATATACCCAACACTCACAAGGGTGGCACGTGTTTTGTTCTTAAGGAGTTTATATTCTAATAAAGAGAAACATGTTCACAGACAAGTCACAGAAAGTTGCAGAAATCCTTTCATTATAACCATACTATGAAGGGATCAGCAAAAACATTATTATCACCCTTTCACAGATGGTAATCTGAAGCCAAGTGAGGGGAAGACACTTGGCTAAGTCTCCTGAAATAGCCTCTGCTGGCAGCAGATCCCATGACCACCGCAGCAAAGGTGCTTGGGTCCTTCTGAAAGTACACATTAAATCCAATTAAACAGGACAAACATTGATCCTTCCATGTGAATAGTAGAATGAAAGTGCTGAAAGAGATCAAAAGATGGATGAGGTCAACTGGATTCCATCAAACAAACCTTCATTAAGCACCTTCACTAGGAAAGCACTGTCCTAGGTACTGAAAATAGCAAAAACTGCCTCTTTTAGAGAACTTATTTCACAGGATCCTAGATCTAAATCTGGAAAGGAACTCAAAGGCAATCCATTTCAGTCCATTCACTTCACAGATAAGAAACTTGAGGCCCACAGATATTAAATCACATGCAAACTGTTCCACAAGTAGCAAGCAGAAGATGCATGACTTGAATGCTCTACCACATTCCTTCATGAAAGTAGACTTATTATATGGACAATGCATGAGAGAAGGACTCAAAGCTGAGAAGAACCCTACTGGATCTTAATTACAGTGCCTCAGTTGAGCTATCACAACTATGTTTTGGGCATCTGTTCTTAAGGAGCTCACAGATATCTATGATATTAAAAATGTATTAAAACTGACAGAAAGCTATGAAGTATTACTCAATTTCAGAGAAGCAGATAGAGCACTTCTGGGATAGCAAGGAAGGCAATATGGAGGAGGTATTTGGTGAATAAGGATGCTCATTTAGGGTTAAGAGTATTTTGAATCTATAAAAAAGCAGCATGCCATTGTGGATAGAAAACTGATTCTAGAGTCAAGAAAACTTGGATCCAAGTATTACTTCTTCCAAATTTTGGCTGTGTGACCTTTAGAAAGTCATACTATTTTTCAATGTCCCAAGCAACTAAGACCATACATTGCAAGAGTTGCTGATCTGCATTCATAGAGGGAATATTCCTCTTGAGTGTTCCCTATACCAGTGAAATCACAGATGAAAGTCATATGAAGTCACAAAATTATCTTTTTTCCATTCCCCAAAACTTTTCCTTGCTTATAATCCTATTCCTTCTAAAGAGTACTAAACACTGAACAAAGCCCTGCTCTAGCCCCTTCCCCAAACCACCTTCTGTAAGACACAGCTAAAAATCATCTCCTTCAGAAATGCTTCCCTGATCATCCTTGAGTGTATCCCTTCAGACTCCTTTAACTGGCCCTACTAAGCTTTCTAAAGAACCACTTAGCCACCCACTTGGCCAATTCATATGGCCAGTGCTAATTAGCAGAATTCTTCTCACTTAGGGAACATTTTCTTTCTGAAGCAAAGCAGAGGTAGATAAACAGAGTGGAAAGTATGCCTGATCAAGAAATTTCAAATCATCTTCAGTGAACTAAATGGTCACTCAGTCCCAACCAGACCCTATATGGAAGTCTATCAAAAGTTTGTTCATGAGACTCAAGTTCAGTCAACTGCAATTAGGAGATGAAGAGAAAGTAGGCAAGAATGATGAGTTTGGCACCTGGAGATTTAGGCTAAAAGCCTGGTTTTAGCAGGTGCCATTTGTTTTATCTTGGACAAATCATGTTTGCCAAGTGGGCCTCAGTTTCAGTGTTTGTCAAATGAAGAGTAGATGACCATGAAGATCCCTGCCTCCTCTCAATCCCGTGGTCCTGAACTTGTGGGATTTTCTGATGCACATTTAACTTCAGTGCTATGCCAGAACTCTTTATGAATCAGCACAAGGCTTCTGGGGAGATTCCTGCCACTCAGAGGCAGGCCTAAGACTCCCTTTAGCACTAATGAGTGTTTCCTGTCCCCATTCCCCCAGCCCCAGCCAGTGTGATTGTTTCTGGCAGATTCTAATTTCCTCCATGTGGATTTTCATTTGGTCCAACTTTTAAGCTAAAAATAAAACCTATTCATCAATAAAGTCTGAAATATTGTCTTTGTTGCCTGAGCCTTGGCTAGTTACCAGAGCACAGGCATGCGGTGTATTGAAATGCCATTTCGAATGAAATATTAAATCATGGGACACTTTGGAACAGGCTTCTTTCTGAACTTTCTTCATGTGTGAAACATGTTTGATGGGAGAGCCAAGTGGTTAGAGCTCCAGACTTGGAGCTGTGAACCAAATGCAACGCATGCCCAAGGGGGAGTTATCTGCCTTGATATTTTCCCTCCTCTATAAAACATCAATGATAAAACCATAATTTCAATTCCATAGAGCACACCCACACATGCCATATATTTCTAAGAATATCTTATGAGTTTTATAATCCCATATGCTATGCGCCCACTAATAGCATGCAGTGAGTGTGATTAAAAAGGCTTTTTTTAAGACAATGGCTTGGCTTTTCTCCCTCCTCCTCCAATCTCTCCTCCATTGCTTCAGGGCCATTTTGGAAGTCTGCTCCTATGGCTGGAACTGTGCTTAGTATAATGCTCATTGAATGAATGAAGGAGTCATTTCTCTGATGAGGCTGATTCAGTTCTAGTATCTCATTAGATTAGAGGCATCTGGGTGGTGCAGCTCAGGATTTGGAGTCAGAAAAAGAACCATTGGAACCCTGCCTCAGACACTTAAAGCCCTATAGCCATGTGCAGTAACTCAACTTCTCTCAGACTTAGTTTCCCCATCTGGACAATAGGGTTACTAACAGTACAAACCTCATAGGAGTGTGAGGAGACCACAGCTGTAAAATGTTTGGCCAACCTTAAGGCATCATGCAAAGGCTAGCTCTTGTTGTTTTATTGTTGGTAGTTGAACACACACAATAAATTGTGACAGCACCAATATCAATCTATCAGTAAACATTAATTAAGCACCTGCTATGTGCCAGGCACTTTGCTAAGTACTGGGGATACACAAAAAGGCAAAAGACAGTTCCTGCCCTTGAGGAGCTCACCTTCTAATGGGGGAGACAATGCTCAAAAAAGTATATACAAAGCAAGCTCCTGAACTCTTTACCAAATGGGAGACTCATGAATTATGCTGACCAGTGAACCATAGATCATCAAATGCTAGAAGGACCTAAAGGTTAGGAAGCCATTTACTGATGAAGGCCAGGTGCCCAGTATGGAACTTGGAGTCAGGGATACCCAGATTTGAATCCTCCCTTAGACTTAGGCTAGCTCTGGGACTGTGGCCACATCACTTTACTTCCCAGTTCTTCTGTTTCTTCATTTGTTAGATGAAGGAGTTGGACTTGATGGCCTCTAATATTAT
The DNA here is from genome assembly GCA_028627135.1 of Pseudochirops cupreus. NCBI lineage: Eukaryota > Metazoa > Chordata > Mammalia > Diprotodontia > Pseudocheiridae > Pseudochirops > Pseudochirops cupreus. The sequence continues at coordinate 392,774,554 of CM053584.1, read as the reverse complement.
TTCAAGCTATAAATCCATGACTTGATATGTCTATGAACCTGTGTAATCATACCAAAGGCTCTCTTCTCAGATGCCCACAAAGGTCACTTGCTGAATAATGGCATTGCTGATTCTCCTTCTCCCTGAACTATTTCATCTGAAAGACAATAACTGACCCCTCCCCTTCTACCTTTCTCATCCAATCATGGTCCAAAGAACAGTCCAAGTAGTGTCTCAGCCACTGCCTCTTCCCCCACAATGACTGTCATCTCCCATGCTCCTGCATTGGGGAATTTCATTTTGTTTTAAATCTTTCCTTTGTGAGTTCAACCTCATGGTAATAAAGGCCTGTTGTTTTATTGTCTTCTGCTAAGTCTGTTTTCTTTTTTTGTGAAACACCCTCTAACTCCCAGAGCTGCTATTAAGGACCAGGACAGTTTGGGAGGAAATAGACAATGGGGTGCCCCAGAAACACATGAATGGCCTTGGGCTGTCTTGACATTTTTCTCAGTGATTTGGATAAAGAGGATGCAGGCTTAAAAGATACAAACCTGATTAAAAAAAAAAAAAGAAAGTCGACTACATTTTCTCACCCATTTTAAGTTTTGGGGTGACATTTCCCTTTCTCTGATACTTTGCTCCCTCATTCTGCACAAGCTTTCAGAGTACATGGCAGTGGTTTAGCCATCATCGCTGCCAAGAACATAGTTCTGTTCATTGCAACCCTATGTCAGTGACTGACTGACCAACTGTCTTATGATTGCTAAAGCCTTTGTGTATTGGTCTAGGGTGTTGGGATGAACTAACTCTTTGGACTCTTTATTTAATGTTTTATTGGAGTAGAGACCCTCTGTGAAGGTGCACATTGGCTGGAGAAATTCTCATTCTTTTAGGTATTTTCACCTATGGCATATTAGCTATCAAAAGAGAGTGGAGGTAGAAAAACAATCTTACACATCTACAATACCAAGAGAAAATAATTGGTTGGGGGGGACCTTTTTCAAATAAAAAGGAGTTTCTGAATTCAAGCAAAATGTGTTGAAATGAGAATTAAATGAGGGCTATGAATAAAGAATAAGTTTCTGGAAACTTATGTTTGGGGTTCATTCTGAACCCAGACCCAAACAGTTAAAGAAATGTTTAAAATGTGTTTGATTTATTAAAAGAAGAGACAGAGAATAAGTGCTCTCTCTCCCTCCCTCCCTCCTTCTCTCTCCCCCCCTCTTTCTCCTTTCTCCTCTCTGTCTCTGTCTCTGTCTTTGTCTCTTCTCTCTCTCTCTCTCTCTCTCTCTCTCTCTCTCTCTCTCTCTCTCTCTCTGTCTCTCTCTCTCTCCTTCTCTCTCTCTCCACACACACTCTCATGCTGACAGAATGGCAGAACTTAGAGGGAGGTTTCCTCTTCCTGTGGGCTGTCAGGGATATCGCCAAGCAAAGAGAGCACACTTCTCTTTACAGTCATTCCTGCTAATTAGTGAGACTCAATCCATGCAATTCCAACGTTTTCACTTGAAAATAATCATCCAGTTAGCTGTTCTCATGGAAAAGATAGGCTCTTCTTATCTCCCTAGAAGAGAAATAGTACCTAGAAATTAGCTGCTCTCCAAATAAATAGAGCTCACAGACAAAGACACTGGGATAGTGCCAGATTCCTTTAGGAAAGGAATTCTAATTGGAAACATGCAAACGATGAAATATCCTTCGACAAGAGCTGCAGGTACTCTGCTCCCTGGTATTTTGCACAGCACCTGAGCACCAAATGGCTTTTCTCAGCAAAGACCCAAGAGGGGCAGGAATGAGAAAAGGAAATCAATGATTCCTATTGGTCAAGGTTAGTTGATTACATTGATGTGCAATGTTAATTTGTCAGTAATTACTGTTGCTAGTGGCACTTGTCTCTCTTCTCCGCTAAAGGAGTCTTCTGCATTGTGGGGGCATCTTATTCTGTCCCAGGTGAAGTGGGGTACCTAACATCTAATGGGAGTGGGGAGAGTCCTTTGTCTCACGTTTTCAAATTCATTACTCCCTCAACTCAGGGTTGTGAGGAAAATCGAGCTACACTTTCGATTTTGACTCTTGTCTAAGGGCCCTTCCAAAACAGAAGAATTGAAAGATACTCAATGTACAATATGAATCATGGATAGGACAGCTATTTGTTTCCTACACAAAAGAAATGCTAAATACAGAATCCTCAGAAGCAGACATTTGACAGAAACAGCCTTAAGCAAATGGAAAAAATAACAGAGATACTTAAACCTCAACAGACTATGTAGCAGTTTGTGGGATTACTTAGGGGCTTTCAAATTGGTCCCTAACAGCAGAGGTCTTCTGGCTGTCTGGGCTGCAGTTGGCTTTATCCTTATGCCAGTGACCATCTTTTCCTAGAAAGCTGCACTAGTTGCTGGGGACTCCTTTTTTTTTGGCAATAGTTAGCCCCTCCCTAAAAACCCCAGAATATCTAACCTCTGGAACTCCTGTGTGCTCAGTATACCTAAATATGTCTATCTCAAGACTGATATTCATTCATCTAAGATCAGTAAAGAACACAAATAGAAAAGACAGCCTAGAACCCAGACTCAGGCTGCCAGAATCAAAGAACATGGGCTTTAGCTGCCATGTAGTCAAGGTCATTTTTTTTTTTTTTTGCTGAGGTGGAGGGAAAAGAAACTCATTGAAAGACCTTTCATGAACAAAACAATTCATCACATGGAGATTCCAAGGAAAAGAAGATTCATGAGTATAGTCTCTTTGTAAAGTTTTGTGGAGTGACCAGTGGCCAATAAAGGATGGCCTTGTTGTCTCAAAGTGCCAAATCCCCTAGGTCCTGAATTATTCACATGTAGATAGAAGCAGGAAGGACAGCTTTGAGCATGATCTATTCAACTTCTCATTACATTATATTTTTTTAAAATTAAAAACATTAAAAAAGAAAGAAAAAGGATATTTCTATTCTGACCTTGAATCATACCCAAAACACTTCCCAATTTTCTTAGTAAAAAGTCATAACCAGATTTGGTGTTTTCTCCTTGTCTGGCTCTAATTCACATCAAGTAAAATTTATTGATTAGACTCCCCCCTCCAAAAGAAAAGCCTTAAAAAAAGGAAGCAAAAGGGGGTGGTGAAAATAACGATTTTAGTAACAAGGTGTGGAAGAAGCAACACAGAGATTACTTCAGTGCTCCTAATATATCCTATAGGATATATATCTTATATATCCATTTTCTAGTCATCTCATTTATCTTTCCTCCTCAATCCTTTGTGATAAAAGAAAAGAGAAACTGTAGAAACCACTCTGCCTGACACTACCACCTGTCACCTCTTCAGAAGCCTGAAGAATAGGCCTGAAGATACCCCTTTCAGACCATGGCAGAGCTGGGGGGGCATCTATGCCTGTATCTGACAGCCCCAAATTGACTCTGACAGAGCCAAATGCGGAGCAGTCTTCTTAGGGTAGGGGGAGAAGAAATTGAAACACAAAGTCTTATGGGTAGCACCAGCACGAGGCTTCTGTTTCAATTCCTCTCTTTGCTGCATGAGATTTTCTACATACATGTTAAAAAAATGCCAGAAGGGATCTTGGAAAATCATCCTTTAATGTATAATGTCTAGACCAAACAAGAGAACTTTGTGGCCATCTAGTCAAACCTGAGCTTGGATAGGAATGCCCTCTGTGACAAGCCTCTGTTTTAAACTCTTCAAATGAAGAAGCCACTAACTCCCAAGATGGCCCTGTGCACTTGGGATTTGCCCTAACTCTTAGGAAGCATTTCCTTCTATTGAACTGAAATTGGTCTCTGTAACTGGTACTTGTTTATCATAGTCTAGCTCTCTGGGGCCAGGAAAAACAAGGCTAATCTCTCTTCCACAAGACAGTCCTTCAAATGCTTTGGGATAGCTAGTATACTCCCACTACCCCTTGCCCATCTGAGAATTCTCTTCCTCAGGATAAAGGCCTCCAGCTCTTGTGGCTGATACTCACATAACATTGCAGGATAGCATAGTCCAGTAGCAAGGGCTCCAGACTTGGAGTCACAAAGGAACCATAACTCAACTGCCTTTGAATTCAACCTAAGAGCATGGTGGCATTTGGGAACACCATACTATAGGGATGTTTCCCTAAGATCTTCAGATAGACTCATACAATATATCTGTGTTGGAAAGAACATCAGATGTCTTCTGGTTCAACTTCACACCTGAGCAAGAATTCCTTCTATAACATACTTGGGAGGATATCCAACCTTCTGTTTCTTGCCTGGAACTTCATAACACATCACAATGTTTTCTAGAGCCTTACATTCATTCACATTGAAATCAATACGTATCACTTAGGATGTTTCAGGTTCTATGCTAAGTGATGGGGATACAAAAAGTATCAAAACCACAAACAGGCTCTGCCCTTGAGATACCTTTCCAATGAAGGAGACAGCAGGTCCATGACCAGACCCATATTTGATTCATAGAAAGAAGGTAGGAACCTGATTCATGGCAGAAGGCTGTCCTCCTACAGAATAGGTGACTTGATAGGAATTTTGGAGGGAGCCATTCCAGTCAATGCAAAGGGGAAGAAACAGGAGACAAACCATTGTATGAGGAGCAGCCAGGAAGCCAGTGTAGCCAGACCAGAGAAGAATATATGGAGGGGGTAAGTGAAAGAAAAATTGGAAGATAGGAAGGGCTTAGCTTGTGAAGAAAGTCAAACCAAGGAGTTTGGCTTTACCCCCTTGATTCTGGAATAATAAGAAGGCACCAAAGATTGTTGAGTATGTCTTGGGGGGTGACAAGATCAGACTTGTACTTGAGGAAATTCACATTGGCAGTTGAGTGGAGGATGGATTTTTGGTGATGCAATTTGTTCCCATAGAAGCCAACAAAATATTGGGGTGAAACATTTTTTTCAGTCTAAGACAACTTGAGAGGTGTATGACATCAGAGTGAGGACTGGCCCAACATCAGAACCAGTGATAGGCCTTGGAGGTAATTGCCAGCAGCTTTGGGAGATCTCAGCCCACAGATGGCAAGGGGGTAAGAAAACTGGTCAGGAAAAGACTACAGGGGACCCAGAACTGACAGTGGGCTCAAGATTTTGTTGCAGTTTTGGCTCACAGTTCTAGGACAAAGAGGAGTGCTTGTAATTGGTCACAAAGGAGGAATGGCCCTGGTCAAAGTTCCAGGGCAGAAATGAGCATTAGCACTTTCAGCTATAGGGGATCAAGGGTCTTTCCTAGATAAAGACCAGAGCTCAGACTAGAAGAGCAGTGACCACACTTCTCCCTGGACCATATACCCTTGGAAGTACCAAAAACATATAGACCTTAAGAATTAGCTATGAAAATAGCAGCATGAAAAAACCCAAAGCTTCGGACAGTTCCTCTCCAGCCTCAAGTGAGCAGAGTCAAACTTTAAATAGGCTGGAAAAGTGAGCAAAAAAAAAAAAAAGAATTTGACCCATCAAAATTTACTACAGTGCCAGGAAAGACCAAGATACAAAGTCAGAAGACAACAGTGTGAAAACAGCTACAAGCAAAGCCTCAAAGAAAAAAAAAAAGCAAATTGGACAAATGTGAATTTGACTCAGTTTTCTATATATTTGAGAAATGATACATTAGGGAAACTTGCTGTAAATTTTTTTTCACAATAACGATTACTAACTATATATTTCCCTCCATCTAAAATTTCCTCTCTTTATTCTACTTTCTCCTTTCACCCTGTACATTCTCAAAAGTGTTTTTCTTCTGACTTTTACCACCCTCAATCTGCCCTCCCTTCAATCAGTCTGACCTTCTCTTATCCCCTTCCCCTCCTACTTTCCCGTGTGGCAAAATAGATATCTATACCTATCTGAGTGTGTGTTATTCCATTGATAAGTCAGTTCTGATGAGTGAAGGGTTCATGTGCTCCTTTCCATTTCCCCCATCTTTTCCTCCATGCATTTATGCCTCTTTTATGTCAGATAATTTATCCAATTCTACTTCTGCTCTTTTCCCAGAACATTCTCCTTTCTCATCCCTCAATTTTATTTTTTAAAATAATCAACTCATTATATTCAATTCTCTCATGCCTTCTGTCTCTGTTTACTCCTAACTACCCCAATAATGAGAAAGTTTTTAGAAATTACAAGTATCATCTTCCCATGTAGAAGAATAAACAGTTTAGCCTTATTGAATCCCTTATGATTTCTCTTTCCTGCTTATCTTTTTATGCTTCTCTTGAGTCTTGTATTTGAAAGTCAAATTTCCTATTCAGCTCTGGCCTTTTCATCAGGAATGTTTGAAAGTCCTCTATTTTATTGAATGCCCATTGAATTGAATTGAATGAATTTTCATTGAACTGAATGTTCAGGGGAAACCCCTGAATGATAAAATTCATTTTTGCTGGGTAGGTTATTCTTGGATGTAATCCTAGCTCTTTGGCCTCTGGAATATCATATTCTAAGCCCTCTAATGCTTTCCTGTAGAAACTGCTAAATCTTGTGTTATCTTTACTATGGCTCCACCATATTTGAATTGTTTCTTTTGGGCTTCTTACAATATTTTCTCCTTGACCTGGGAGCTCTTGGATTTGGCTATAATATTCCTTGGAGCTTGCATTTTGGAATCTTTTTCAGGAGGTGATTTGTTCAATTTCTATTTTACACTCCAGTTCTAGAATATCAAGGCAATTTTCCTTGATAATTTCTTAAAAGATGATGTCTAGGCTCTTTTTCTTTTATCATGACTTTCAGATAGTCCAAAAATTCATAAATTACCTCTCCTTGACCTATTTTCCATGTCAATTGTTTTTCCAATGAGCCACTTCACATTTTCTTCTCTTTTTCCATTCTTTTGATTTTGTTCTATTATTTCTGGACATCTCATAAAGTCATTAGCTTCCACTTGTCCAACCCTAACTTTTAAGGAAACATTTTCTTTAGTGAGTTTTTGTGCCTCCTTTTCCAGTTGGTCAAATTCTACTTTTTAAGGAGTTTTTTTTTTCTTCAGTGGATTTTTGCACCTTTTTTCCATTTGGCTAATTCTGTTTTTCAAGGCATCCTTCTCTTCATTGGATTTTTGTGCCTCTTTTACATATGGCTTTTTCTATTTTTAAAATTGTTTTCTTCATTATTGGTTATGCCTCCTTTACCAAGTCATTGATTTTTTCCCCATGATTTTCTTGCATTACTCTCATTTCTTTTCCTGATTTTTCCTCTACCTCTTTTGCTTGATTTAAAAAATCCTTTTTGATCTCTTCCATGGCCTTGGGTCAATTCACGTTTTTCTGAGCCTTTGAATATAGGGGTTTTGATCTTTTTGTCTTCTTCTGAGTTTGTGTTTTGATCTTCCCTGTTAGCATAGTAACTTTCTACAGAATTTTTCCTCCTGTTATTTGCTCATTTTTAAGTCTATTTCTTGACTTTTAACTCTATGCTAAATTGAGGCTCTACTTTCCAAATGGAGGGGCCATTGTCCCAAGCTTCAGGATTTTTGTGCAGTTGTTTTCAAAGGTAATTCTGGAGACCTCAATTTTTCAGCTTTTCCAAGGTGATTATGATCTTGGAAGAATTTTGTTTACTACTCCCCTGTTCCATGTTCTGGTCTGTGAGTGACCACAAGCATTCTATACCACTCTGGAATTGTCACCAAGATCTCAGTTCACCTGTGGCCTCAAGCTCTGCTGTGTTATTGATCCTCCTTGCCCTGGCACTGAGACCAAAGACTGCTACCCATTTCTGAGTTTGGGCAACACAACAGAGTCCTTCTCCTGGTACCAGAAAGGGACCATTGTAATCTCCTCACCAGTTGCCTGATCTCTGTACAGTCTGTGTGCTGAGAGGTCTGGAAACCACAAAAGCCACCACTGATCTGGTCATCTATAAGCCCTATTGTTGGTTTGTTGGGACTTGGTCTACACCGGACTGTTCTCCACTCTCACTCTACTGCAACAGACCTTTTCTGCTGACCTTTTAAGTTGTCTTGGGCTGGAAAATTGTTTCACTTTATCCTTTTGTGGATTCTGCCACAGGGGAACATGTGTTGAAGCATTATTTAAAAGTATTTGGAAAGATTTTGGGAAGAGCTCAGGTGAGTCCTTCCTTTTCTCTACCATCTTGGTTCCACCTCTGTCCTTCATTCTCAAGAAGGACCAATGATATCATGACTTGCACATGTATTGGACTAAGTGAGGCAGACCTTAGTAAAGTCATGGACTTCATTCTCTCCTCCAGAGTTATGGTAGTCCAGGGGCAAGATAAAAGTGAAGCTGACTGGAGATGGACAAGGATGCAGTGGATGACCTTGGCCTTTCCCAGACTTCAGTTAGTCTGAGGCAATGACCATTTGATTACTAAGGGCTAGGTGATAATTGAAACAAAAAATGGTCCAATTTACCATCACGAAAATCCATCTGGGAGGGGAAGACCCTCAACATTTCTGGCCAGAACAAAAAATAATTGCTATTTATGCTCATTCTTAGTCATCAAAATCTAAACAATGAGCCACAGAGACTTGGGATGAGGGATATTATTAGCAATTAAATGAAAACCAGAATGATTTTGGTTTAAAGGTATAGTCAAGTAGATTTTGTGTTTGTAGTGAAAAAAAAAAACGAAACCCAACAATGGAATAGTCCAGAGAATCTCTGCTTTTGCAGTATGACCAGGGTTTCTGCTCCTTTGTGACCAGCACTCCTCTCTACCCTGGAACTGTGACCCAGAACTGCATAAGGGCAATAAAGTTGCCAATCAGTACCTTCTATGCCCAGTGCCAGAAAAGAATGCCCTGTAATCTCTTTCTAACCATTCTGACCCCCTCACTATCTGTGGGCTAAGAGCTCCTGAAGGTGCTGCTGTGGCTACCATTGCCTCCACTGGATTATGTGGGCTCTAGACCAACCTCTACCAGACATCACTTCTGGTGTTCAGTCTTCTCCTGCCTACCTCTTAAGTTTTCTTAGGTCAGAAAAAAATCTCATCCCTACTTTTTATTGACTCTGCTGCTCCAAAATTATATTTGAGTCATTATTTTAAAGTTTTTTGGAGTTTATATGGAGACAGAAGCAATCCACATGCTGTTATTCTTTTCCATGTTTGGTTTTGTTTCTTCTTTCCCATTGTTCACTCCATTGGTTACAACCCTTCTATACAACCAGACTAATGTCCAATTTGAAAATATTTGCAGATCCAATCCTTGATTGCATGCCACCATGGGGTGGAGGGAGAGGGAGGGGTGAAAATTTGAAATCCAAGAGATTATGGAACTGAATCTTGTAAACTAAAAGTAAACAAACAAATCAAATTAATAAAAAAAAAAAAGACCGATAAACAAACAAACAAAAAGTCATTTTCTATTTGAATTGAAAACCACTACAGCATATCAGAATATAAATGTGCGATTAGAAAGGTCACTGGATGAGTTGTGTGATGATTTGGAGGCACAGAGATAATTCAATTCTGGTGCCCATGAAATTGAAAAAAAACACTCAAAGGGAGGCCTCTTGCACATCAGGTAACTCCTACTTAGGATTAACGTAGATGATAATGGCACAGCAGGGTCAGGATCAGTTCCCAGCACCAAGTGCAGTACCTGGCACAATTTAGGCACTCAACAAATATTGATTGATCTGAATGAATTGAAGAGCACAGGGAGTGTCTTCCACTGCCATTATTTCCTGACACCCAGAAACCTCTTTTTCTCTACTAGAAGTGCTTCTGGGAACATTCTTGCCTTGCCAAGTCCCTCCTCCCTCCCCACCTGGCTCCCTGTGGAGTTGCTCCTCCTATAGGACCCACTTGCTCAGTCTCCTTTGGGGGATCATCATCCATGCGCACAAACTCTAGGGTCACCCCAAGATACTTGCCTGGGCCGCTTCACTTTCTTTTCTTAATTTCCTCCCTCAGGCGTGAGCTGAACGTTGAAGGAAGCTCAGGATTCTAAGGAGTGGAGACCAGGAGGAATAACTTCTCAGTGCAAGGGACAGTTTGTGCAACTGTGTGAAGGCAGGAGATGGAATTGCAAATTCGGGAAACAATAGCGCTGCCAGTTTGGCTGTGGTGTAAGAAATATGAAGGGGAACATTTGAGGTAAGCTTTGAAAGGTAACATTGAATTTCGTTGTGGACAGCCTTAAACAGAGGCATAAATAAGCGTGGTGTCTTCAGAGAGAGGCAGATTTTTGTAACTTGCATAAGCAGAAGAGCATGAGAATGATGGGCAGTTTGTTTAGAATCCCTGTATCACTATGGAGTTATCTGGGATGATCTTGGCCAAGAATCCGTATAAAGTGGGAGCCTTGAACCTTGGACCTCGTCATGGTTTCTGGATGTATGCATTGATTAGTCCTTCGGCCTGGTCTTCCAGGAAATGTTTGGACTTCAGAGATGGTGCTCAGCTCATGCATGAAAACTGTTTACTTGCTAATTTGTTTCCTGTTGGCCGTAACAGTCTGGCAGAACTGAGCCCCTCTATGAGCCAGTTTTGAACCTTTCTGTGGTTGAGACTAAGCCTTCCTCTGCTTGCCTCTTCATTCATCCCATCCCCACCCTGGGTCCCCAAACAAGGAAGAGCCAAAGGAGCGTCTTTGTTCTAGTCCCATCTAGTGCTGGTGGGCATCTTTCCTTGTCCCTGACAGCACACAGCATGACAATTCTTTGGGGTTCTGCAGTTCCCTTTCCTTCATCCTTCTTTTTCCTCATCCGCCTTTCAGCTCTTCTTCTTGTCTTCTTTTCTCTCATATTTTCTTTTCCTCTTCCTTAGAGGGGAGTGATCAACAAGGCTAGAATGGCACACATAACATTGGTCTTTTTTGATATGTTGGTTAGTTCTAATGATTCCTACACCTTTATTTTTTTTTGTTTCTTATAACCAGTCTGGGATTGGACTGGAGGAGAGATGTATTGAAGAAGCTAGGTGACCGAGTAAATAGAGAATGGGGCCTGGAGTCCATTAAACTTCCATTCAAATCTGACCTCAGAAACTTACTAGCTGTATGACCCTGGGCAAGTCACTTAGTAGCTTCTTGCCTCAGTTTCCTGATCTGTACAATGGGGATAATAATAGCTTCTCGTGCCCAGGGATGTAAATGAGGTCATATTTGGAAAATGCTTTGCAGATCTTAAAGTGCTATCGTTATTCACTGGGAAATCTGTGGGATGTTTAAAACCAATGAGAAATGATCATCCATCTGATAAACATTTATTAAGCACCTACTCCATAGTAGGGACTGTGCTGACGGCTGGGGACAAAAATAAAGAAAAGAAAGGTGGTCCCTGTCCTCAAAGAGCAAGTATTTACCATCTCATGGGAGAAAGATAACGCACAAAAAGAAGGGGGAAACATTGCAGGGAGGAGAGCGGGCTGGTTTCCTGGTGATGGACTTTTCCTTGGGGGAAGGGCCTGATGATGGAGAAATTGAAGCCAAACAGAGCAGCTGGTGAGAAATGGGACATTTGCTTTGGCCTCTGAGCCCTCTCTCTAAAGGGAAGCGTGCTTTGCTCCAGCCTTCCGGTCTCCAGGACGAGGGGCAGAAGGAGTTGAATGTTTTGATGAGGTGATGCAGTCTCCTTGATGCTAAGCTTTTTCCAGGCAGGTGGGGCAGGGAGGGAAAGGATGATGGGAGAGTCAAGTCCAAGGATTCAGCTAGTGAGAAACAAGGTCAATAAAATGTATTTATCAACAAAATATTAATGCAAACATACATAAAAATCAAACCATATTGCGCTGTTGGACAGAGCTCTGAAGTATGACTATGTACTCTTCCCTGTTTGACAAAGTTAACTTTGGGGCAAATGCCTCATTTCCTGATCCCACCGGGGTTTGAACCTGGCACTATCTAAATGGAGAGAAAGTAGCCTCCTTCAGGCCACAAATGCCATGTTCACCTGGATCAATGACCATTGGGCAGGCAGGCAGCCTGCTGTCACTTGTGGTCACTGCACTGAGCATCTGGAGATGGTCAGTCCAAAGCCCAACAGATGTGGCACAGTTGTGGAGCTACTAGGACAGTGGTTCTCAACCTTCCTAATGCTGCAACCCTTTAATGCAGTTCCTCACGTTGTGGTGACCCCCCACCATAAAATGATTTTTGTTGCTACTTCATAACTGTAATTTTGCTACAGTTATGAATCATAATATAAATATTTGATATGCAGGATGCATTTAAATTTAACATAACCCACAGGTTGAGAACTGCTGTACTAGGAACATCTTGATATGTCTATGGCCCAACTTCCTCATTTTACAAATGAGAATGGCTTTTGGCTTCCTCGTGGGACAGTTATGATACAACAACAACAACAACAAAGACAATGTTGCGAACTCTGAAGTACACCAGAGAGCAGTGAGGGAGCTCTGCTTCCAAGCACCACATCAGTATATTGAGCCCTGCTACCTGCCACCTCTTACCACTGAAAAGAACCCAGTCAAACCTCCCACTGTTCTGTTTCCCATCTCACTTCTCCTTTAGCAGGGGAATTGAGAGCCATCCACCCCAAGAAAGATGAACATCCCAGCCTTGGGCCAAATATCAGTTTTTTCCTTGATGACACTTGTGTGTCATGGAGAGCAATGTCTGTCACTCAACAAGCATTTATGAAGCCATTACTATTGGCCAGACACCAAAACTCTGCCAAATGCTGGGGACCCAAAAAAGGCCCAAATGTAGTCCCTCCTCCCAGGTTGATCTTAGTGAGAGAGACAATCTGCCTAAATTGTACACACAAGGTATGTACAAATAGTGTTCATGGGCTCGGTCCTGCCATGATGAAGGCCTGCCAGCAGCACACCCCCTCCACTTGCCTTCCTCTTCCTCCTCCCCCTTCTTCTTTTCCTGCTTAAAATTGCTTGAATGAAGTAAATGAATCCATGACCACTCTGCTTCTCCCATTCCCAGAGGCAGCTGTAAATTTTAATGGCCTAGCATTAAAAAAAAAAAATAAATATGGAGGCCATATGCAAACATTAGACCATTTAGACCCGTCAGGAAATTTCACATCCTCAATACTTGAATCTCAGAATCACTAAACTGGAGTGGACCTCAGAGGCATTCAGAGGGGACCCCAACAAAGACTCCTCTACAATAGCCTGGCCCAGTAGTCCCCAAAGCCTTTGATGGAAACTTTGATCTCCCATGGCAGCCTGCACCATTTGGGGGAGCACTTCTAAGGGTTGGGACGTTTTCTCTATCTCTGAATTTATTCAAAAGCCCTTCATTCAGGCGTAGATTCCCACTCCCAGGTGGTTTTTGGTGTTCCTCAGCATCACTTGGAACCTCCATTGCTAAGGCACATAAACTAGCTGAGGTAGAATGGTCCAGAGCCTTGGCACAGGCAGGTTTGGACAAGAAAGTTGTCGCCAGGAGCGCTGAAGGACAAGCATAATGGATCTCTGAAAGCCTCCCGATTTCCACATTGGAAGCCAAGGAATTGTCTTTTCCAATTCCCTCTCTCTTCCCCCTCCTCTGGTTTTAAGTGGACAGGCCTCACTTGTAAAATCCCTGGCAAGACTTAAAAGGGTGTGTGTGTGTGTGTGTGTGTGTGTGTGTGTGTGTGTGTGTGTGTGTGTCCCAAGGAAAGGACACAAGTGCCCTGGTTTTTCACTCAGCTGATTGGCCAAATTCACAAGCAAATATTTAGACCTTGAAGTACTCTAGCAGCTCAGGGGTCTGGTTCCTATCAAGAATGCATCTTGTTGTAGAACAATGAAAATGAGGCAGGCACCACACAGTCACATGCAAGGGTCAAGTCGCCTAAAATGAATGGAACAGCCAGGAGCACTTCTCTCTTCATGCTGTTTGAAAGGCAGGAAACCTGACCTAGAGGGACCATGGGGGTTGCATGGTCTAAGCCCCTCATTTGGCAGGTGAGGAAACTGAGGCTTAGAGGGGGTTAACAGAGAGATTGTAGATGTCGGACTAGAAGGGACATTGAGCATTTTACTAGGGCTGAAATAGAGGCCCTAGATGGTTTAGTGACTTATCTAAGGCTACTCAAGTACAGCCAGGTCTGAACTCGGGTCCCGTGATTTTAAGCTCAATCTTTCCCCCAGAATATTCCTCTTTATAATGGCAGCTAGATGTCAAAGGAGTCTGAAGGTCTGAGTTAAAATCCAGCCTCAGACACCTACTAGTTGGGTGACCTTGGATGAGTCACTTAACTTTTCTCAGCCCCAGTTTCCTCATCTGTAAGACAGAGACACTAACTAAGGTTGGATATCTCACAAGGCTGTTGTAAGGCTCCAGTGAGGTAAGCTATGTGAAGCGCTTTGCAAATCTAAAGCATGCTCTGCTGTGGCGCTCTCCTCATGCTGTGCTCATTCTGGGCGACAGCCTCTCTGTGATACACCTTGGAACACAGGCTGGGTCCCAAGAACAGCAAAAGCTGTTGTTTCTTGTTCAGTCATTTCAGTCATGTCCAACTCTCCGTGATCCCATTCAGGGCTCTCTTGGCAAAGATACTGCACTGGTTTGCCACTTCCTTCTCCAGCTCACTTTACAGATGAGAAAACTGAGGCAAATAGGGTGAAGTGACTTACCTAGGGTCACACAGACAGTAAGTGTCCGAAGCTGTATTTGAACATAGAAAGATGAGACTTCCAGGCTTGACACTATCCCCTTGGCCACCTAACTCTACCTGGCGAGCTCAGAGTGCCTCAATGTTTGTGAAGTGCTTTACAGGTAGTATCTCGTTTGACCCTCACAACAACAGTCCCATGAGGTAGAGATTAGAGATGTTAATTCTCTCTTTTACAAATGGAGAGACTGAGGCTGAGCTGTGAAGTGAGGTGAGGCTGAATAGCCAGTACCCAGGAGAAGATTCAAAGCCCAGTGTTTCTGACTGCTGAGCCGTCTCCAGTCACAGCGCCAGTTCTGACACACAGAAAGAGCCCCTAGGTGGTAGGATCTGTTAGAAAGGGGCTGGCCTCGGGTCGGGAAAGACCTGGCCCCAGATTCTGCCTCTGATCTCTTAGCTGTGTTCCTCTGGGCAAGTCTTGGAGCCTCAGCACCTCCATTGGCAAGGTGAGAATGAGAGCACCCTGCCTGCAGCAGCCCCCCACAGGATCTCCTGAAAACTCCAATGAGACAATGTCTGTAAAGCGAGTTTTGTTCATGTTAATGGGCTAGATAAATAGCTAGGGTTTTTTTGGAGCCAGGAAACTTGTTTTAGAGTTCTTCTCAATTTCACAACATAAGACAAGTTAATTATTCTCTGGATTTCAGGGCTTTAAAAAAAAATCTGTTAAATGGGGATGCTAGTATCCATGCACCCTTTCACACAAGGTTGTAATGATGAGAACAACAAAGCGAATCCCCTTTTACACTGTAGCAGGAGAATCAGAAGGGCTGCTGCCCTCTGCCCTGGTCACATGGCATCAGCAGCCCTGAGTTTTGTTCTGGAGGCTGCCAGTTAGTTGGAGATTATCTCCCAGAAAATGGCTGGCATTGTGGGAAAGGCCAGGCATCAGGAGGCTCTGATGAAGGGACTGGAGGAATTCATCCCTAGGAGGGGAGGGGCAGCTGTCTGTGAGTATCTGAAGCACTACCATGTAAGGAATCAGCCTTTCTTCGCCACAAAGGGCTAGACAAGACCGACCTGATGGAAGTTACAGAGAAGCAGATTTAGGTATGATGAAAGGAGAACTTCCTGATAATTAAAAATGGAATGGGGTGGTTGTGTGTGGTAGACGGGCTTCCAATTCAGGCACAGCTTAGCCTGCATGGTCACTAATGATCTTCCCGTTCTATGGTTACGTGATTCTGGAGGACTGACTGGGTGAAGAGAATCTGGGGATCATATTGAGTTATACACTGTGAGATTTAGATTTTAGTAATTCAGGGATATGTGACTTTATCATAGTTGATACCTCCTCCAGAAGGATGTCATAATCTATTCCTGTCCAGACTTACTGATGTCTTCTGAATTTGATCTGACCAAAACCACCATTGAGAATCAGGTAATGGGTTTCTCTGACTACAGCTAAACTGTCCCTAGCCTGAGAAGCAGAAGGAGAATAAACATTTATTAAATGCCTACTGTCTGCCAGGAAGTGCCCTGAGCACTTTACAAATAGTGTTTCATTTGATCTGAGAGACTCACACTCTATAACTGGGTCTGTACTTGGAGGCTTTCCAGCTTGTTAGGACCTGACTGAACTTTGTCACAGGTTTCATAAATCTAGGGTCACTGCTATGCCAAAATAAGGCATTGGAGAAGGACTTGGGTGGGCAGTGATGGAATTGGAATCGTCATCAGTCAGATTATCATTCTTCTCGTGTTATGGATGAAATTCAAATAAAAGTGCTATAAAGACAAGTCACTATCCTACAATTTTTCTTTTATATTAAATACGTATATACACACACACACATATGTGTAGTTTCGGATCAATGAATAACATGACTTTTGTTTGTAATTACATACAAGTATTAGGAAATAAGGTCACTTTCCATACAGTCACCAAAAGCATCTTTGGGCCATCTCCAGGTAACAGATAGGTCAATATGGACAATGTGCATATCATCCCGTTCCAACATGGTTTTTATTTGTTTGAGTAGGTCTCTATATTCTGAGACCTTTTCATTTCATGTATCTTGGAGATTAAGAATAACTGTCATTGCTACATTAATTTAAAAAACTATTCTTAAATTTTTATGGATTGATGTTACACCTAGGTAATTATGAACAATTCTGACTGTGATCAAAGTTCAGTTCCAGTACTGTTTATTTCCTTCATTCTTAGGATATTTCATCATCTCTGTTGCAGTGTGAGGATTGGTGATGTGTTTGTTCGCCTCTGATATATAATCCTAGCCTCTGCAGAGGCATGTTGTCAAAGGTATTCAGTTGGTATTTTTTTTTCAACCTATAGTGATGCATCATATGGTTTCTATTATTTCCTTGCATAATTCTCATTGTTCATTGAGTCCAGGTTTTTTCATAACTCTTGTATAATTTCCAGTGGCAATGACTTGGTCCTGAATTACTAGAGAAAATTCTGTTTCTAGAAATGAACCCACGTGACCTGGTCATTTGTCCAATGCTTCTTTTGTGACATGTTATTGGTTGAATTCATCTGTATATTATCCATGGGCAGGATGTGGGCAGGGCTTTGGATTCTACTCTTCTATCTTTACCATTTCATCTTATTGTTGCTGTTCAGTCATGTCCAACTTTTTCTAACCCCTTTTGGGGTTTTCTTGGCAAAGATACTAGAGTGGGGGGTTGCCATTTTCCTCTTCTGCTCATTTAGCAGGTGAGGAAACTGAGGCAAACAGGGTGAAGTGACTTGTCCAGGGTCACACAGCCAGGAAGTGTCTGAGACCAGATTTGAACTCAGGAAGAAGAGTCTTCCTGACTCCAGGCCCAGCAGTTTATGCACTATGGCACTACCTCACTTCTCTGTACCATTTCATAGATTCCTCCATGTAAACAAGCTGTAGTTACAGTCGACAAATTCAGGACTGGATATCTATTGTCAACCTTTAGTATTCTTTGGTGAAGTGCTATCAGCTTGTTCCAAGATTATTTCTGTAAATATCATGATAACGATAATTTTGATCATAGTCATAATAAAATATTTTTCTTGTGAGCAAGGTTTATGCTTTGATACTTGGGTTAAATATTCAGAACAATAACTTTCCAACTTCTTCATCCTCACAATTCCTGTAGGAAGGAAAAACTTATCATGAAACCATTCTTTAAAAATAAAAATAAAAATTATAACAATAGATTTCATCTTTGCCTAGGGCAGCTAGGTGGTACAGTGGATAGAGTGCAGGGTCTGGGCTTAGGAAGACTCCTATTCCTGAGTTCAAATCCGGTCTCAGACACTTACTAGCTGTGTGATCCTGAGTAAGTCACTTAACTCTGCCTCAGTTCCTCATCTGTAAAACGAACCAGAGAAAGAGAAGGAAATGGTAAACCATTCTGGTATCCCTGCCAAGAAAACCCCAAATTAGGTCACAGAGAGTTGGAAACAACTGAAAAGTGACTGAACAACAACAGCAGCAATTCTTACATAACATAGAAAATGAAATGCCTTGAGTTTCTGAAAGGGTCTTCTTGGTATGGGGGTGGCCTTGAGTCAGAAGCTTCCCATGTACTTTCCCCTCTACCACACTGTCCCTCGTGATCCAGGACAAGTATCCAAGCTGAAGGCACAGGAGGCAGGCCCCTCTCAGCTCATGACACTCATATCCTCATGTGCCCCAGCAGCTGCAGTCTCTCCGGTGGCCACGTCTGACCAAGCTGTACACACACACACACAGAGGATTTCATAGTATTGTGGAAAGGTCATAGAACGCAAGTTCAAAAATCTCAGTTCTGCTCCTTAATTCCTGTGTGACCTTGGATAATTCATCTCACTTCTCTGGGATCCAATTTCTTCATCTAGGAAAGAAAATGTTTGGATGCTCAAGGCCTTTCCAGCTCTTGGGTTCTATTCCTATGATTCCCCAGACTAACAAGACTCACCTTGACCATTAACAGCAACTTCTTTCCCTACTTTCACAAGAGCCCACCTTTTGAAATTTTGGTCCAGTGGGGGCACTTGCTTTCTCCTGAGCCACAGACTCCTCTCTTGTCTGATTACCACTATGGTGACTGGGATGCATTTGCAAAATGGTGAACTGGGTTATATCAAGTCTAGTCAACAAGCATTTATCAAGTATCTATGTGTTAAAAGTGAAAAATAGCCTCTGCCCTCAAAAAGATGCCAGCCTAATAGGGAAGAAAAGATGCCAACAACTCCATACAAACAAGACGCCTGCAGGGGAAACTGAAGATATACACAATGCACAAGCATTGGCTACAAACCTGGAAGAGCTTTATGAAGAAAGTGGGACATCAGGTGAAACTTGAAGAAAGTCAAGGAACCCCAGAGGTAGAGAGAATGCCTGGAGTTAAGACATGAAGCATCTTGTGCAAGTAATAGTCAAGATCGTCTAGTACAGCAGGGCTATGGTATGAGAAGTCTGGCAAGGTAAGAAAGGCCAGTCATGAAGGTTTCTACGAGACAAACAGAGGATTTTAGCTTTGGTGTTAAAGGTAGCAGGGAGCGGTCTGAAGGTAGGGAATGTACTGTATTCACGAGCACATTTGGTAAAATGTTTAAGCTTAAGAAATACCCCTCACTAACCATCTGCTTTTGTTATACAGGCAGAGCATTTACAGTGTGCTAGAAACAGGGAAGAAACTGTCCTTGTTTCTTCTGTAGAAATGCAAGGCAGGTCACTAGCCAACATGATGGGGAGAGAGGAGGTGGTGCTGGGGGGTGCTCTTAAAATATAGAGCTTTTCTCAAAGCATGACAAGGTCCTTCACCAGGGAAGTATTTTGAAGGAAGTTGTCAGGAAGCAAGAATATGGTTTTACAACAGAACTGTCTAAGGTTACAGTTGTAATACTGGCCCTCAATAGCAAGGTGCCACAGGGGCAAGAATTAAGCTTTCTCAGAGCATAATGATGTCTGGGGTTTGCTTTTTAAGGTAGCACTACTTATGTTTGAAACAGAATGAAAGCATGATTTCAATTTTAAGATCTTACCAAAGGTATTAAGAATTATTTTGCCCTAGAAAACAGAATTTAGACTTCCTAGCATGCTTTTAAGATTTTGGAATGATTTCTCTCTAGCATATGGGATATTTGAACTTTCTTGTGATTGTGCTACTTTTAGAAACACCTAGGCCAGGTGAAGCAGAGAAAGAGGCAGTAGCTGGCTAATTATTACATCCATTATACGTAGTAATAAAGGCTCACAGCAGATCTCTGGCTGGGCAGTGCAGTGATGCTCCATTTTTTCTTGATGTGGACATCTGTTCTAGGCAGGGAAGAACTTGGATCCCAAACGAGTAGGGAAAGGGTAAAGATTCTAGTACTATCAAGAGGTTGATGAGTTCATTTGTCACAAGGTCGCCTCAGAACAATTTGCCACAGAAAGACAGAATATCAGATCTGGAAAGGATATTAGGGATCATCTGGCTCAAGCCTTCTGTTTTTCTTACCAGGAAAATGAGGCAGAAAGAGACCAAGTGACTTGCCCAAAGTCATGGAGCTGGGACTGAAGCCCAAGTGTCTTGAATTCTTTGTCTGTTCTGTGTTGTCTTCACCACACTTCTTTTCCACTACAAACTTGTTCCCAGATGAACCCCCATTAAAGTCCTCATGGTGAATCTGGGTATGTCCTGGGCTTCTCAAAGGCTACATCAGTGGGCTACATGTTCTAGTACATTATCCAAGCTAGAAAAGGTTGGGGTGTGTGTGTGTGTGTGTGTGTGTGTGTGTGTGTGTGTGTGTGTATTCCAAACTTGCCCAGGCCCTGAGGAATATTTGCCTCTTTATCCTCTTGCCTCTTGGGACCAAGTTGGACAAGTCTAAATTCTTTTCCAAGAACCAATCCTTTAAAAAAAATCAAAGTTGGTTATTACATTATTCAAAGCTTTCTCTTCTCTTAGTTCAATAGCCTTGATTTATTCAGTAGATCCTCATAGAACATGGGCTGAATGTCTTTCACAGTCTGGGTTGTCCTCTCCCCTTTTTGAGGGATTAACTTGAACAATGTCCTTCTTAAAATGTGGCCTCTCAATGGATGTCTTCCCCTATCAGAGTGTAAACTCCTTGAGGGCAAGGCCTTCCTTGCTTTAGGACTTTGCATGTCCAGTGCTTAGCACAGTGTGGGGATGCATTATAAATACTTAAACAAAGACTTTTTCATTCACTTCATTTAATCCCACAATCTATCATATCTAAACAGACACGGCCACGTGGGAAAGTCAGAGGTTAGAAGGAATTGAGAATGGCTATCTCTGAGAAGAGAAGACCAAGAGAAGACCAAGAGAAGACCAAGACCAAAGCATCATGATACAGTTGCCACAATAACTGAGACCATAGAGGACCTTTTTTTTTTAAAGGGAGGCATTCTCCAGTGTACCATGAATCTCATCTTACAGTTAGCAGCCCTTTTAAGTCTCTGTCACCCTTTACCATTCCTGCACTTCTCAATGGGATAAGGAGCCCACAACTTTGGCCAGGACACTATTAAGATGGGCAAGGTGAGGAAATGGAGAAGAAAGATCCTGTCTTTAAGAAGCTGACAAGCAAATGAAGATATTTGCTATTCCACCTCTCCTTAAGTAACCCTCAGAAAATAGGTCTCTGGAAGGACTGGGATGGGGGGGGGGAAAGTAATAATAAAACACAATTTTTGGAACTTGCCATTTTCTCTGGCTCTTTGGTGGCTTCAGATCTGCCTCCTCCTTTCCCCTCCCCCTTCTATCTTCCTGAATTGATTAAAACAATACCCTTGGAGGCATCTGTTTATTTTCTCTCCCTTGACTCTCACCAAGCCCAGAGTGGTGACTCATTCTTTCTGATGTGAAGCAAAGAGAGAGGGAAGAGGAGCCTGGCACTGCTGTTTGAATTGGGTCCTTGAACAAATATTTTAATGAGAAATAAATCTTGCTTCCTTTGCAAGAAATTTGCATGCTTTTAGAGAGCAAAATAGAAACATCCTGCTGGGGAAAATCTATCCCAGTGATTTCCAGCTAAAATCAAGTCTCTTCAGCCCTCATTTTTGCAGCTCAAAAGAGCTTCAGGCTAGAAAAGAATTGTTTTCTTTAATGAGAAAGAGTGTCACCAGGGCCCGAAGGAACCTCAGCTAAAGTGGAGGATGGGTTCAGAGTCAGATCTTTGACAATGGAGAAGGGCCATTTACTTCAGATTCTCATCTCTGGGGGCCAGGAATGCTGAATGTCTTCCCATCTTCTCTCAAAACCTATCTTTTTGTGGTTGTTTGAAAGAATTGGAGAAACTCCTTCTCACTAAGGTTTATAGATGGGCTACACTTTGCTACAATACCTTCCCAAGAGAATCTGCCTTTTTGTTTAAAAAGAAAAGAAAGAAAAAAGAAAGCCCAACAGGGTGTATTTAAGGATTAGTAACAGATCAGAAGGGGAGATGAGACGTCCAGCAGATAAAGCCCAGCCTAGTCAGTAGGCTTTGGGACCCAGGCATTGATCAAAGGTTGAAGGCAAAACAAGTACTTTTATCAAGCACTTAGAAACTAAGGGGTTTTTAGCTTGCAGCAGAAAAGACTGAGGGCTTAGAGTGCAAAATGCATGCTCTTTGTAAGCAGAAGGACCTGGGCTCACATCCTGCCACTGAAGCTTCCTGACATCGGGCAAATCACAACCTCCCTTCTTCTCATTTTCTTCATCTGTCAGCTAGGGGTGGTGACGGTGGATGGGGTTAGATAAATTTTAAGGTTACTTCCAGCTCCAAATCCCAGGATTCTGTAGATATGTGTGGACCAGCCCAGGAAGGGGGCGTCTGGGGAGACGGGGATAGAAACCATTCCAGTCCAAGGGGAAGAGTGAGTTAGGGAAATAGGAAGATCAAGTCCTTACTTCCTGCCACCCCAGTTTAACCCCCATCACTTTTTTCCAGATTATTTGAACAACCCACTATCCCTAATAGTAGTGTTTCCCCCATTGTAGCCTGAGAAAATAGGGGTGTCTAGGGCATGGATGGGAACTGAGAAGATCTCAGGTGAGGGAGAGATTTAAGGACAGGAGATTAGTGTACGATGAATTTCAGAGTAATGGACTCAGGAAGCTGGACTCTTGTAGGTGATGACAACACCAAGGGTATGGCCATCCCTGTGCATGGCAGGGGCAGTACCAGGGTGTCTGCCGCTTTGTGAATGAGAAAACTCATACACCAATAGGAAAAGTGACTTGCCCAAGTTCAGAGAGTCAGGATGGAAGCCCAATTTTCCTATCACCAATACACAGTTGCTTCTAGTCCCACAGCCATCCATGCTTCCTTAGGCATCCCTGTGGTGCAGTTCTCTCTCTAAACTTGGAGAATGAGCTGGTCTGGAACCTAGACTTTGATACTGCCGGGCTATGAGACCTCAGGCAAGTCACTCATTTAATCAATGAGGATTTATTGAAGTGTCTGCTTGAGGTCAGACACTTCTCAATGCTGGGCATTACTAAAGTGAGTCTGCCTTTATCCTCCAAGAGTTCAGTCTCCTTGAGACTCAGTTTTTTTTCTTCTATAAATAGAGATAAGAACATTGGACAGAATAATTGACAGCTAAGTGGCGGTGGATAGAGCACGGGCCCTGGAAGTAGGAAAAGTGATTTCAGATCCAGCCTCAGACAATTGCTAGAAGCTCTGTGAGCACATCCCTTACCTGTCTGCCTCAGTTTCCCCATCTGTAAAATGGGGATGGAACATGCCCCACAGGGTCATTGTGAGGATGAAACAAGATATTCGTAAAGCACTTTTCAAACCTTAACGTGTATAGAAACGCCAGACATTTTTATTACACTTACTGCCAGCCTTTAAGTATTACAGAGATAACAGCATTAATTTTGCTATTAATTTTCCTCACGTGCCTCGAACCTTCGGACTCGCTTTGTGCTCCTGGGTCATCCCCTGCCGTCCTTCCCTGCCCCCTCCCCTGGCCGGTGCAGACCCAGGTGTAGACAATTAGAATGCATTCTAGCTATCGATTAGAGTGGGCAGCTAGGGCTTCTGGAGAGGTCCTTCATATACGTATGGAGTGTGTATTTAGGAGTACGGTTTCCTCCAGATCTAGATTACTGTTGTTTTTAAGCATCTCAAGCCCATTATTTCTCTTGTTTGGGTGCTCTAAACCCAGGTGCTGTGGTGGCCGAGTGGTTAAGGCGTTGGACTCGAAATCTAATGGGGGCTCCCTGCGCAGGTTCGAATCCTGCTCACAGCGACGGAGTTTTTACTTCGCAGCGTTATGAAGAGGCCTCGCAGTTTAATTACAATAAGCTTTAGAAACAAAGCAATTCCGCCGTTTGCCTTGGTAATTACGGGTGCAGGAAAAAAGCTTCAGGGACCTGCCAGCGAGCCGGCGTTCCCCAAAATGCTTGATAAATGTCACGCAAAAGCGGGTGTCAGACCGGTCCCTCCAGCCAGGCTATTTCTAAGGCGGGGGTGGGGGGTGCGGGGATGATGAGTACGTAACTAAGGCAAATACAAGTCTGTGGAGGGGGAGCGGAATTGGTTAGGGTCACAATGACTCCAAAATAGCAGCCTCTGGTGTTCGTAGGGACGCCAGAGGCAGGGAGGCGCCCACCTTTGCACTCCGCTGCGCTCGGGCTGGACGTGCCGCTTTGTCTCTCGGTACCTTGGATTCCTCCTCCATGAAGTGAGAGTGATTATCTATGGGCCACCCATCACACAAAGAAGGCCGGGAGAAAACGCTTGTGAGACTGGGAGGTGGCTAGCGAGGTGGGAGCTCCGACAACTGTGGGAGGAGGGGAGCTCTCTTGAGGAGACCTAACCTGGTCCCTTAAATGGGGGCCAGATGCTATTTCTTCGGGGAGGGAGAGAAGGCAGAGAGGAGAGAGTGAAGAGGCGGGAGGGGGGGGCAGACGGGAGGAAGAGATGAGAAGACAGGGGAGATCCGGAGAAACAGACCGAGAGAGTGGCCGAGAGACGATTCCTAGACTCTCTCTTGCTTCGTAGCCCGCTACTGCTGCTGCCGACCGACTGTGAGGGCTGTTCGAGGAACAGGGGGTAATAAGCTGCGGTAGATGTGTGAGAGACTCAGTAAGTTTTCCTGGAGCCGCGGGTGGGGCTTGAACCTCAACGCTGCTGAGCAAGCCGCAGGGCCTGCTGTCTCAAGTTCAAGATGTCCACCATTAACCCAAACGACCTGAGAACGCGAAGGCAGGGGGGAACAGTCACAAAGCCCTGCCAAAGGCCGTGAGGGCCCCAGATGGGCAGGTTATACGGCCCCGATTATAAGCCCAGAGATCCAGAGCTGGCAAGGCCCTCCGAGGCCATCCCAGTCCAAGCTCCCCTTTGGGGAGGCATTGAGTGTCAAAGCCGGGATCTGAGCCCAGGGCCTCTAATCTGTGAGTCAGGGCGCTCCCTGCCTTCAGCTGAACAAGAAGGTGGGCGCTGGCTGAATGACAGGCCCCTGGTGGCTAGTGACACAAAGGAAGCAAAGCAGGAGCCAGGCCCGGCGGTCAAAAGGGGAACAAACCATGCCCACGTTCCAGTGGACATCAAATCCTAATAAGGCAGTTTCGGGGACTGGGGATGCGGAGAGGCCTCAATGGCTGCGGGCGTCGGGGGAGACCCCAAGGCCTGGAGTCTGGTCGGATCGCTACCCCCAGGAAACAGCAAGCAGGACCGGGGATAATCCGGTGAGCGACGAGGAGAAGGAACCTTTGTAAGAGCTGGAGGGTGGAGAGAGCCTGGGTACTGGCAGATCCCGCTGCCCACCTGGGCCCACACCTGTGCCCTCGAGGCCACGCTGGCCGCCTGGAGCCGTGAGGCTGAGCCCAGAGGCTGCTTCCGGAGGGGTGGTGGTGTGAAAGTGAAATCTGCCCTCAGGGCTGTGGCTCAGTTCAAACCCTTCCTTGAACCTCTGGCCTCGGAATCCGCACCTTCGATTTGCATCGGTTAACTCGAAGCTCTAATTTTAGCGTGTACCAGATCTTCAAGCAAACACTTTCTTGCCTCTAGCTGTGAAGCTCCAAGTCCTAAGAAATGACCCGAACCACCGAGACTAGATATGTGAGTTAATAGGTTGAGAGAACTCCCAGGTGAGGAAACTCATTTTATATATGCAGGTTGCCACTTTATCCACCAGTTCCAATTTCAAAAGGGAGAAGTGACTGTCCCAGGGTCACACATTCATTAGGTGCCAGAGGCAGAACTGGAATTCGGGTCTTCCTGACTTTGAGGCCACATCTTTATGGACCAGGTAATCTGGGGAGGTAGAATCTGGAGAGGGGAGGAAGGGTGGAAGAGTGTGGGAACATGGTCATAGGAGGTCTGGATTTCATAGTAAACAGCCCCAATTGCTCTTAGGAACAGTATAAAGGGAGAAATTTTAAAGAGGTCTCCGTCTGTGTACCCGTCATTGGTCAGGCTTTCATCAAAGTAGAAGTCAGGGGCCAGAAGACTTGGGCTGGAGTCCAAGCCCCCAGACTTACTAGTCATGTGACCTTGGGCAAGTCACCTAGTTTCATTGTGTACAAGGGAGACTAGGATACCTGCACTCCCCTACCTCTGTTTCTATGTTGAGTATGTATGTGTGATGGGGAGGAGAGACTGGCTAATGAGAAGGCGCCTGGAAGTCTGCCCAGATAGTCTCTGCCTAGTTTCAGACCTTCAGCGTTGCACAGGTATTCTCTGCCTGCTTCAAATACAAGCACCTGGATATTTGGGGGGAGCTTGTTTCTGGCCAAGATGATTCAGGGGCTGGTATTACATGATGATGAAAAGGCTTCTAACTGGATGTGGATAGAAGACCAGATGTGCAGGTGTTGTTGAGCTGGCACTGAGTGTGAGTACAAAAGATTCAATCCACCCATTTCTCAGTCTCATTCATTGGCAAGTCTGAAGACACAGGATTGCTTTGAGCTGCCTCCCTGAAAGCCAGGTGGACCTCTATCTCCCACCCAGCCATGGTAGTTGTGATCCCATGACCACTTCAGTCTTTTTGTGATCTTAGGTTGTGAGATGGGAGTGCCCAGAGGAATTGCAGAGATCCAGAGTTCCCATCATAGGTCTCACTAGCAATCAGTCAGGCTCAGAGTCCTGGAGCAATAGCCACCATAGCCAGGAAAGGACTCGGTGAAAACCTCAAGATGGACTTACCCATGGGGCAACCTTGTGGGGGTTGCAAAGTCTGAAAAAAGGCTGCTCAGTGGCCTACACCAACAGCTGCTGAAGTCTGAAGAGTCAGCACAGGAATTAGGCAACAGCTGGTATCTTTTTTTCCACTTGCACCAGAGCAGAAGAGAAGGAAAGGAGAAGAGTACTGGTAACAGTAAAATGGCCTGAGTCTAGCAGATGGATTCACTTAAGTAGAACTTTCTGAAGGTTCTATGAAGCAAGAAAAAGGCTTTTATCTCCAAGAAAAGGGAGATACTCCTTGGCTACCCATGCGTACCAAATGCTTTACTACTATTGAATTTTAAGTTTGAACCCAGTCTCCCAACGGAACTTATGTGTGTGAAGGGAGAGTATATCCCTGGTTTGGAGGGGAGTGTTTTATACCAATTGTTCATATTGTACTTTATCAATGAATTCCTTTTTCTAAAAGCTAATTCATGTCTACTGATGGTTAATGAGGACCTCACTAGTGGGAGTGTCAGGAACAAGAGGACAGAAATCCAGCCCCCTCATAGTAAACCTTAGAACACTGAATAGTAAATAGTTTAGACCCTCTGGGGACCCCAACCTGCCTATAAAAGTGAACAGTTGGAGGAATGGCTGGGGTGGAGTGGGCAGGGAAAACTGCGTGTGCAAAATCATCTTTGTTACTCATGTTAGTGAATATTTTATTTGTCTTTATTATTTGAATCATATTATCACAGAACTGTAACGGAACTCAGAGGCCATCTAATGCAAGGTATACCTAAGTAACAGTCCCCTCAGATACAATGAATGTACTTCATATGTAAGCCCTTGTTTCTCCTTACAAAAGGTCACCTAATCTTTTCTTGAAAATATCCAGTGAAGAGGTATCTACTTCCTGAAGCTGCCCCATCAGTACTTCGGACAGCTCTCATCATTGGTTAGTTTCCCCTTACACTCTTCCCTATAACTTTTACTTTTTTGCTCCTGTCCTATCAGGCCAAGCCAACCGTATTTGAGCCCTGGTCCAGATAACAGACGTTCCAAAGCCTGAAAGAGACCATGCTTGTTCTTCACCTGAGTGTTCTCTTCTCTAGGCTAATATTCCCCGATCCTCCACAACATTCAGGACCATTATGACTGCCTTTCTCTGGACTCTCTCCAGCTGCTCAAAGTCCTTTGTAAAGGATGGTGCCCTGCTTTATAGCAGAACAAACCATGCCTCCAAAAGGTGAAGTGATTTGCTGGGAGTCCCACTGCTGTTTATTGAATAATTGTGTCAAGCCCTGAATGCAAGACTCTTCTAATCTTGCTCTGACTTTCCCCACTATGTGATATTCCCTTCTGGAAGTCAGTCACATCTCTAAAATGGCACAGCAGGAACAGATGATATCTAACTTCCCTTCCAGAAGTAATTCCAATCCCACAAATCCCGACAACACAAGTTTATAGACTCTGATTTTTGTTAAATTGCGAACTTAAGAAACAGCAATACAATAGGCATCTACATACATATATATCTGCCTATAGGTAATTGCAAATACATTACATAGTAGGAAAAAAGGATTGCACATGAAACTACAGGATCTCTCACGTATGGTCCATTTTTCTTTTACATATATAATCAGTTCAGCATGTAATTTTCAAAGCTGAAATAAAATGTTTGTAAAGTGCTTAGCACAGTGCCTGGCATGGAGTAAGCACTACATAAATGTGTATTCTCTTTCCTAGCCTCTCCTCCCCATGACTTCTCCTTTCTTCCCTTCTTTCTCCTCCCCTCCCCTTCCTGCTCTTTATGTCTTATTCTTTCTGGCCTTCCTTTTGTACTTTCCTATAATACACACACGTGCGTGCACATGTGCGCGCGCACACACACACACACAAGATATGCTTTAATGATCCTCTTTTCTTTCTTTCTTTTCATTGTCTTTTGTTTTTCATTACTCTTTCTCTAAGACCAGCAGTTCTCAACCTGTGGGTTATGTTCAATTTGTAACAATGAAAATATATCCTGCATATCAGATAAATTCATAACAGTAGCAAAATTATAGTTATGAAGTAGCAACGAAAATAATTTTATGGTTGGGGGTAACCACAACATGAGGAACTGTATTAAAGGGTCACAGCATTAGGAAGTTGAGAACCACTGTCTAAGACCATCATCCACTCCCTTCTCCCACTGGAAAAAAGAAAAAGAAAACTCTTGTAACAAGTATGCATAAAATACTCAAATGTGAGTCCAGGCCCAGACAAACCCTAGCTCTGTGACTCTGGGTGGATCACATAACTGCAGAATACTCTGGACCACTCTCAAACACTATCTAAAGGACTGGTCTACATGGCTAGAGATAGTTTCCCTCTCTGGGAAATGAAATCCCAGCTCTAGTCCCTATCTGTGTCTAAAGATCAATAAAAGATTTTGATAATAAAAAAGAAACCCTTTGCAATGACATCAAAAGTCTTCATAAGTTTGGAGATGAGCTGCCCCAGGAATAGAAGGGACCTACATAAAGAAGATTCTCAAACCTTAATGCTGAAAATGAAAGAGAGCCCAGACAAGTACAGTAACAGTCAATGTCCATGCATGGGTTTAATTAATACAATGATTATGATAGTATTCAAAAAATTAATGAATATATATACACATAAACATCTAATTCAATATTAATACATATTGATGACCAAGTAGAAACTTTCTAGATCTAGACAAGATCATAATTAAATTTACATGGAAGAACAAGTGGGAAAGATCATAAAGGGAGTACTTAGAAGAGGTGTTCTTTTACCTTGAGATATTAGAGCGTATGACAAAATAGCAACCATGAAAATTATCTGGTCCTGGGAAGACAGAGACACAGAGATATAGGGGGGAGGGAGGGAGGGAGAGAGAGAGAGAAACAGAGAGAGAGACAGAGACAGAGACAGACAGAGACAGAGAGAGATACATTAATGGAATAGAATTGAATATGCCAGACATCCAACCAAATACGTATACAAGGTTATTTAAAAAACATTTAGAAAGTAAAAAAAAAAAACAAAACTGAGAGAAGGAAGAATTCGCTATTCAGTATTTGAATGACAATTTCATGGTAAGGGGTTTTGAACATACAAATCACACCATATACTTCAATGAATTTCAGGGGAAGTGAGAGGCTTAAAGAAAAACAAACAAGAAGACAAAAGAAGAATTGTAGAAGAGATGGAAGATAATGCCATAAGGTAATACTATTGTACTATGAGAAATGAAGAGCAAGATGCTCTCAGAAAAACCTGGAAAGACTTGCATGAACTGATGCAAAGTGAAATGTGCTGGGTACAAAGTAACAGTAATATTGTTCAGTGATCAACTGTGAATGACTTAGCTGTTCTCAGCAATACAAGAATCCAAGACAATTCTGAAGAACTTATGATGAAAAATGTTATCCAGCCCTAGAGAGAGAACTGATGGTGTCTGATACAGATTGAAGCAGACCTTTTTTTAAAAAACTTTATTTTTCTTGAGTTTTTTCCTCTTGTCAATATTGTCCTTTACAACATGACTATTATGAATATGTTTTGCATGACTGTATATATATCACCTATACTGAATTACTTGCCTTCTCAGTGAGGGGAGAGGGAATAAGGACAAGAATTTGGAACTGAAAGTTTTAAACACAAATGTTAAAGATTGTTTTTACATGTAACTGGGGAAAACAAAATTCTAAGTAAAAACTTAAATAGCTAAGAGGGAAAAAGAAAATGCCATCAAGTATATATTTCAACTGTGCAGGGCATTTTTTAATATCATAAATGGCAGCAATTATTGTGGGCATAATAGATGTGTCTGACAACATCAAAAATATTACAACAAAACTTAGTATAATCAAAAAAAATAATAGATTATGGAAAATATTTCCAGATAATATGACATACAAAAGCTTGCCAACTAGAGCACATAAATAGACAGTTTTCAAAAGAGAAAACAAATTGTTAATGGTCACTTGACTAGTGCTCCGCCTCACTGATGATCCAGGAAGTACAAATTTAAACAAGTCATAGATACCACTTCACATTAATCAACTGTTTAAAGGCAATGGAAATCAAAGTTAGTGGATTTGCAGAGAAATCATTACACTCATTCACTACCAATGGAATTGTAACCCTGTCCATCTTTTTGGAGCTTAATCTGGCAATACATAGAAAAGGCTAGAAAAATCATCATAGCCTTTGACCCAGTACTTCCATGGGTGGAAATATACCCTGAAAATTATATTTAAAAAAATAAATAAACACCAATAAGGAGCTGTCTGTTCAAAGACTTTCAAAGCAGCATTAGATGTAATTGCATCAAAACAAAACAAAACAAAAACTGGAAATAATCTAAAAACCCAACAGTAGGGGAATGGTTAGCTAAACTGTGGTATGTCAATGTAATGGAATACTATAATGTAATTAAGACCAACAAGTATGAGGAATGCAAAGAAATCTGGAAGGACTCCTATGAAATAATGCAAATTGAAAAAAGCAGACCAAGAAGAATGGGGTCCATATTAACTACCATCACATGGGGAACAATGAATGAGAATGAATGGACAAAGAGGGAGTGGCTGAGGACAAGTGACATGCTGCAATGGAAAATATTGCAGGCTCTGGAGTCAGAGGAACCAAGTTAAAATCCCATTACTCCCATATATTAAGTGTGTGTGTTTTCGTGCAATACTGGCCAAGTCACTACCAGTCTCTGGACCTGAGTTCCTTATCTGTAAGATTCAGGGATTTGAATAGATGACTCCTGCAAATTTCTAATCAGTTCTAGTTTATGATCCTAATACCTTATGTATATACCACCCCCAACTCCTACTAAACTGATATCATGAATCCCCATTGAGAGTCCTCTATGAAATTTAGATTATTCAGTCATCATCTCCCCAGTACTAATTAGCTAGTAGATACAAATCGCCTTTACAAAGGAATATTTGCAAAATCGTCCCCCCAGCAGTGGTTCACTCTCCCCCTGTTTTATTTATATTTAGTACTGATAAAGAGTACTCAAGCTTGAAATTCTGAGGTATTAAGGTGCCAATGTAAGGAACACACATGTCCAGCAGGGAGATGCAGAACCTCACCTTCTCAGTAAATCCCCATCTGGCCTGGGCCATATACATCACCCACTGGATTGCTGGCTTGTCGTGGCATTTCGGCTAATGCTGTCACTGGCTTTGGGACTCCAAGAGGTGTCAGTGGAACAGGGGAGAGCTTTGGTGAATTTCCTAGATTTCATATCACTTGGTTGCTCCCATCTTACGGTCCTCACTCACTAAGATGAAGAAAGAATGAACACAAAAGGAACAGAGGAACCACATGGTCACAGGCAGATGGAAGTCATTTCTTTTTCCATCACCAGAGATCAAAAGAGAATCAACCTTTTGTGTGAACACTCAGTTGCAACTCAGTATTTACTGTCATTAATCTTTTGGGCTCCTCAACCAACTAGAAGATGTTTCATATCATTCCATAGTCACTTATGGCTCCTCATTCAATCATTCCAGAAACTGACTTCCTAAAGTTCCATGTTCTGGGTTAGCAGCAAGCAGAGAATATTACACTTTCTGATGAATTAAGCCATGAAAAAAAGGTTATCTTCTCATTCCCCTCCAGGCTGCACAGCGACCTCATCTTTACCTTGGAAGCTCACTCCATTCCTGGACTACTTCTTCCATTGGAAGGATGCACTTCCCCTTTGGCCTCTCCCTTTGATTGGCTGGTTCCTCCCACAACCTCCGTTTTTATGTGGAGCCTCAGCCAGCCGTGGGCCCATTCTTTTCATTGCACTACTCCTCTCCCACCTTCAGCTTTCCTTATTTGCTGTCTGCCCCCATTAGGATATAAGTCCCTTAAAACAAAGACTATCTTTTGTTAACATTTGCATTTCCAGTGTTGGGCAAAGTGTCTGGCATATAATAAGTACCTAATCCATGCTTCTTCACTTGTTCAACTTGACTTTATTAATTAATGAGAAAATATCCAAACATACCTTTGGAATACAGCTCAGGATGATAAAATTACTTATGAAAATAAAATAAGGAAGAGGCTGAGGGATGAATTTGGTGATTTTTGCAGCCCTGCTATACAAAAGAAATCATTTTCCTAGCCTTGCCATATAGCCATCATCTCCTCTGAACTGAAGTAGATCCCTGGGAGCCAAGGAGAAGTCTATCCTCATGTGATTCAAGCATTCATCCTACAAGCTTTTATTAAACACTTACTACATACCAGGATTTGTCCTGGACAATAGTGTTACAAAGACAAATATGAAAGCAATCCTTGCTCTTAGGAAGTCTACATTCTCCTGGGGGCGGGGAGGGGAAGGACACTTGTACCCAGAGAAGTGAGGCCAGCTAGGTGGCAGTCAGTAAGACTCATCTTCCTGAGTTCAAATCCAGTCTCAGATACTCTGTGACCTGGGCAAGTCACTTCACCCTGTTTGCCTCAGTTTCCTCATCTGTAAAATGAACTGGAGAAGGAAATGACAAACCACTCCAAATGGAGTCATGAAAGGTTGGACACGACAACCCAGAGAAGGAAGGGAGAAAACAACCATTAAGAGAAACAAAGTCCTTTGGGGAGGCGGCAGGGAGGCACTAGCAAGTAGGGAAATTAGCATAGATTACCTAGAGGGGGTGGTACTTGAGATGAACCTTCAAAGAAGGAAGGATTCTAAGGGGTGGAGGTGAGGAGGGCATATTTTCCACGCGTTGGAAGTTTTTGCAAAGGCATGGAGATTTTCCAGCAAAGCAAATTGAAACTCAGAGAATTTGAGCCTTATCTGTGCAAAGATGACAAAAGAAGAAGAAAAATGCCAAGTGTTGGAGGGGCTGTGGGAAGCCTGCTCCACTCTGTACCAGTTTAGGAATGGATCTGTCAATGGGCCCCATCATTCTGGAATGGATTTTGGAACTGTCTGCCAGAGAGTCACCAAACTGGGCATACTCTTTGGCTCAGCAAGACCATTACTAGGCTGTACCCCAAAGAAATTAAAGAAAGGAGAAAGGATCTATAAGTGCAGAAATACTTAAAACAGCTCTTTGCATTTTAAGTCAAAAACTGGAACTAAGAGATGGTCTCCTATTGGGAAATGGATGAACAAGTGGAGGCATGAACACAATAGACTATTATTAACAGGCAGTTACAGACCTCTATTGACTGATCAGAGTGAAGTAAGAAAAACTTGGAGAACAGTTTACACAAAGAAAACAACATTAGAGAGAAAAACCACATCGAAAGACTTCTAGAACTCTGATTATTGCATTGAAAAATCATGGGTCTAAGGGAATGACGGCGGAACAGGTCATCACCTCCGGACAGAGAAGCAAGGACCTGAGAATGCCGAAGGAGACAGGCGTTTCCTAATGCAAAATGTCTAAATTTAACCCTAATGGCTAAGGAGACAATTTATTTTGATAAACTATAGAGCTATCTATTGAGGAATTTTCTTTTCAGTGACTCTCTCTCCTTCCCTTCCTCCTTCCCTCCCTCCCTCCCTCCCTCTCTCTTTCTCTCTCTCTCTTCCCCCCCCCATCTCCTTCTCCCTCCCTCTCCCTCTCCTTCTCAATCCCCTCCCCCCCCCCACTCCATGAGATGTAAATAGATGTTCCCTGGGATAGAATGAAAGGGCTTTGAGGGCAGGAACTGTCTTTCTTGGTTTGTGTTTGTATCCCCAGCATTTAGTGGCTCCGGATCTCGCATAAATATGCTTAGTAAATAATTGCAGATTGGACCGAGGATTCTTTAGGACCGTAGTCAAGTAATTGCCCTGCTCTCCCTCCCCTTCTCCTTCTCCTTTGTCTACTTTCCCCGAGGGTTTTGTTCCTTCCTCCCTTTCTTTGATGAATTATTCTGTAATTGCTCTTAACTCCATCGGATGGTGTTTAAAGGGTAGTTGAAATCCCAATATTTCTAGTTTCAGTATGGGAGTAAGAAAGTATAATCAGGCCATTTTATCATCTAAGATCTAAACCTTTGCGGAGACCACAACACTCGGCCCCCCAGCTACGGAACGAATTTTTCCTCCCAGGACTTCCTAGACCCGAGATGGGGCGGGTGCTGGAAGGGAGCAGGCTCGGCCAAGGGTCCCAGGAGCTGGCGCAAAGTGACCGCCAAGGTCAGAGGAGCAAGACACCACTTTTGCCAGGCGGGGGCGGAGGAAGCGAGGAAGGACAGGAGAAGGGGGTGATCTGGCGATCAGGCACTTCCTGGGAGTCGGAGTATTTGAGGGTTTTTTGTTTTTGACTTGCCTTTTGCCTCCCTCTGTGATCATGCATTTTCGTTGGACAAAGGCCGATCCCTTTTCTCCGTTGTCATCTTGATCACCTCACTGCACTAGGTCCTAGAGAGGAGGGCTCTCCCCCAGCCGGGTCTCCCTGTTCCACCCGGGCTCAGGTCATTCACTAACTATGCCCACTCTGCGGTTCTTTGGGCAGCCCACGCCACGGCCTCCGTGGTCCTCTCACTTTGCGGTCAGAGGAGTTAGCAAGGATCCCACTGACTGAAGACAGGTGGGAAGAAGCCCCAGTAGACCCTGGAGAAGAGCGAGCTGGGAGCCGGATCCGAAGCTGCGTCCGGAGTCCCAAGGGGCACCACCGCGGACCGAGCATGCTGGGTCCCGCCCAACATCACCAATGGGCGCGATCCCCTGTGCTTACAAGGAGAGTCTGCTCTGCTCTGCTCTCAGGAGAAGAGAAAGGAAGAAGGAGGGACCACTGACCTCCCCTCCCAGCGAGAAGAGACCCTACTCAGGATGTGCTAGGGTCCAGCTAGACGAGCAGGAGGAAACTGATGGCCCAGAAGACGGAAATGACCTCCTCAAAGTCTCGCCAGCCCTCACAAATGGCACTGGCAGAAGTATCATTTTCACACGGGGTGGAGGTAGGAGTGTGCCCTTTCTAGAGCATGTTCTTGGTGCAGGATTTTATCTTCTATGTTCTCACATACTCTCACACGTATGTTGATATAATGCAGAGAAGCACGGAACCTGCCGTTTGATAGATATGGGAAGGGGGAAGATTTTCTGCGGATCACGGGGTTGCGGAGTACTATACCTCAATCCAATCCTGCAACCATAAACTGGTTGAGAATACACTGTGTGCTAAAAAAAACAAAACAAAACAAAACAAACACACAAACAAACCACTCGGCGCTGGGGCCTGGGGGTGCGAAGACCAGACTAGAAAGCCTTCTATCAGAGTTTACACTTGCCCGAAGGGTGAAATTTGAGACCAGCCCTGAAGGCTGATACAACCCAAAGTTAGAATTTAGAATCCCTTCTCTGGGTACAAAAGAAAGTAAGCCCTCGGAGGACAGGAGCGATTTCGCTCCTTTGCGTCTCTCCCCCGCCTATCCGAGCAGCATGGAACCTTGTAAAGATGTGTTGTGGAAGGGAAAGCGGGAAGAGGGGCAGGGACGGACTGGGTTGTGGTTGGAGGT
This sequence comes from Pseudochirops cupreus, assembly GCA_028627135.1. NCBI lineage: Eukaryota > Metazoa > Chordata > Mammalia > Diprotodontia > Pseudocheiridae > Pseudochirops > Pseudochirops cupreus. The sequence continues at coordinate 392,738,517 of CM053584.1, read as the reverse complement.
GATGGATGAGCAAATAACCAGGATTACCTTTTCTAAATCAAGTGAACAAATGAGGCCACATTTGTAAAGGCTTTACCCAGTGCCTGGCACATAGTAGGCGCTTTATAAATGCTTATTCGTTCCCCCCTTTTCTATGGCTCTTTACTGGAAAGAAAAGTTTGGGATGAGCAGCAGGAGCAGGAGAGGAGCCCAGGCCTTGCTCGGGATTCAGTGATAGTTTCTTGCCTTTCCCGAAGGAGACCCCGGGCAGATTTAAACATTACAAGGGAAAAGTGCTAGATTCCCACCCCCGTGCCCGCAGATGCTGTGACCACAAAGCCAGTGGAAGACCCCGAAAGGCAGGAAAATCTCTACTCCGACACCCATATCTATGGAAGAGAGAATCAAATTGGTGAGCATCTACTAATGGCTCCTCGTGTACCAGTCACTGGGCAAAGGTCTGGAAATGCAAAAGGGGGGAGGGGCAAAAGACAAGTCCACGCTCTGGAGGACTTGTAGTCTAATGGGACAGACAGCAAATAACTTATTTTGTCCAAACAAACTGCCCAGGGAGGACACCCAAGTATTTAGCAGAACTGGGAAAGTATTCCTGTGGTAGGTGGGGTTTTAGCTGGGACTTGCAGGTGGCCGGGGAAGCCAGAAGGTGGAGAAGATGAGGGAGAGAGAGAGAACATGGGGATGGGGGTGGGCACACCCAGAGAAAATGCCGGAGTCAGGAGATGGAGCCCTCTTCTTTTGTACGGGGAAACTTGAGGGGGCCAGTGACATTGAATCAGAAAGCATGGAAAAGGAGTAAAGCTAGGAGGGAATTAGGTTCTGGGGGACTTTCAAAGCCAAACAAAGGATTTTATATTTCGTCCTGAAGGCAACAGGGGGCCATGGGAGTTTATTGAGCAAGAGGCTGACCTTATCAGACCTGCACTTTAGGAAAATCACTTTGGTGGAAGAAGGGAGGTTGGACTGGAGTGGAGTGGAACAGACCTATAATAGGCATGATACTGTAATAATCCACAAAGGTGTATTGAGGGCCTTCACCAGGGAACTGGCAGGGTCAGAGGAGAGAAGAGAGATTACGAGAGTTGTTAGGAAGGTAGAAAAATCAGGCCTTAAAAACAGTTTGGATATGGGAGGAGGGGAGAGGCACTGAGGAGGTCACCAGGGTTTTGAGCCTGGGTGACTGGGAGGACAATAGGGCCATAGACAGTAATATGAAAGTTAGGAAGAAGGAAGATCTTGGGGCTGAAGGTAATGAGCCATGTACAACTTTGGAACTGAGCCCAGGCACTCTGATGGGATTGGATTCAAGTTCAAGACCTTAAGCCTATAGCCAGTAAACAGATTTGAACCCTCTGCTTAGGCAGCTGAGAGCCAGGAGGAAGCAGAAATTGGTGCCTGGACTCTGTGGTAGAGGTGCAGTGAACCTGGGAGTTCTCTAAACCTGTTAACAGCAGAGGGTCAGCTGGACCACATGGCATAGCACAAGGAACAAAATCATGGAAGTCTGGGCTTTTTTGCTATACATGATGTCGGAAGACAAAAGAAAGTTGATGTAAACTGGAAGGAGGGCTTGTGGGTTCCTCTTGAAGCATGAAACATTATGTGGGATAAGGATAGTAGTTATTATAACTAACATTCAATGCCGTAAAGTTTGCAGAGAGCTTTCAACACGTTATTTTATCTTCATGACAACCCTGGGAAGAAGATGCCATTATTACCCTCCCCCCCTCCCACGCCATTTTACAGAAGAAGAAGCTGAACCTGTGGCAGGTAAAGAGATATGCCCAGGGTCACATGGCTGGTCACTGTCTGTGAGCAGATTCAAACCCAGGTCTTCATGAACCCAGATCCAGCATTTGTTCCATGGTGCCCTGCTTCTTCTCAGGTCATCCTTTTGACAATCAGGATGAAAGATAGCATTAGAAAAATGTAGGACCAGAAAAGGAGATGGGCAGTTCATGTCAGAAGATCAAGGGATGAGCGATGGTGGCCCCTGGACTCCATGAGAAGCACAGAAGGCAAGATGTGGGAAGGATGGTCCTTGCCTGTGGGCTGCTCCTTCATGGAGGCTTTCCAGAAAGATCAGGGTAAGAGTTGCTCAGGATGAGGAGAATGATCTGCATGCTCATGACGTCTTGGTCACTGATCCATTTGAAATGTCTAAGCATAAACCCCAGGAAATGGTAAGAAAAGCAATGCTTGGTCTTCCAATGCTCACTTTAAGAAAAATAAAGCTTTTGAGCATGACCATATGCAGTGCCCATTAACAACAAACAGATCGTGAAGACAGCTTCAGTGGTCACGGAAACTTGGCCGTTCTTCATCCATGCAGAATTCAACAACAGCTGAATATACTTTATTAAAACATTTGCCCCCAAATTGTCTCTTGTTGGTTGAGACTTCCAATATGTATTTGTTCCATCTGCATAGATGCAGTGCAGTTCCTTTATTCTTCATTGTCTTTGATATCTTTGTATATGAGAGCAGGAACAATTCAGGGAAAGAGATCACCTGTCCTTTCTTTCTTGTTTGAGAATTATGAAATACACAGGTTGCATAGAAAGAACTTTTTGAACCATAAGAGACCTTAGTAATCACATAGCCTAATCTTATTTAAAATAGGAAACTGAGGCTCAGAGAGAAGTGTCTTACCCAAGGTCATCCATAGAGTATGTGAGACTTAGCATGCTTCTAAGGGTGATATAATTCACTCTGATAAGGAATATGATAATTACAGAGAAGGAGGCATGAAGATAGGCAATGATGCTGGAAACAGCACTGAATTGGCCATTTAAAAAATGTTTGAATTCTTCCTCCACTTCTCACACCCATGTGACCTCAATGGTCCTCGATTTCTTCATCTGGAATACAGGTAACTGGATGAAGATCTCAAAGATTCCCTTTTTTAAGTTAAATTTTATTTTTTTTCAAAAGAACATCCATCTTCTTTCTATCCTCCTCTACCATACACACTGAGAAAGCAAGAACAAAACAAATCCCCATTACCAATGTGTAGAGTCAAGCAAAACAAATAAAATGAATTTCCTCACTTACTGTATCCCCCAGCCCCAAAACATGTCTCAGTCTACAGTCTGAGTTCATCACTTCCATTTTAGGAGGTAGGTAACATATTTTATTCTGAGCCCTCTGAAATCATGGTTGGTCATTGTGATAAACAGAATTCCTAAGGCTTTTAAAGTTGATCATCTTTTATAACATTGTTATTGTAGAAATTGTTCTTCTAATTCTGCTCACTTCACTCCGCATCGGTTCACACAAATCTTCCCATGTTTTTCCAAAACCATCCCCTTCATCATTTCTTAAAACACAGTAGTATTCCAACACATTCATATACCACAGCTTGTTCAGCCATTCCCTGAAGGGGCACCCCTTCAGTTCCCAATCTGTACTACAAACAGCTGCTATAAATAATTTTGTCTGTGTAAATCTTTTTCCCCTTTCTTTAATCTCTTTAGGGTATAGATCTAGTAATGAAATCAGTGGGCCAAAGGGTATTTTACAGATTAATAGAATTTGAAATATAGTTCCAAATTGCTTTCCAGCATGGCTGGGCTGGTGCATAGTCCTGTCAACAACGCATTTATTAATGGATTTGTTTTCCTATCCCTGCAACATGTGTTATTTTCCATTTTTGTCACCTTTGCCAATCTGAGGGCTGAGAAGTAGAATCAGAGTGGTGTTAATTTTTAATTCTCTAATAATTAGTGATGTAGAACATTTTTTAATATGGCTAATGGTAGCATGGATTAAATTATCTGAAAACTGTCTATTCATATGTTTTGATCATGTATCAATTGGGGCATGGGTCTTATTTTTTATAAATTTGAATCAGTTCTTTAAATATCTTATTAATGAAACATTTATCAGAGGAACTTACAGGAAAGATGTTTTCCCATTTACCTGCTTCTCTTCTAATTTTAGCTGCATTGGTTTTATTTGTGCACAAACTTTTTAACTTTATGTATTTAAAATTGTCCATTTTACCTCTTAGAAACATCTCCATCTCTTGTTTACTCATGGACTTTTTCCTTATCCACGGATCTGATAGATATTTTCTTGTTTGCTTTTCTAGTTTGTTTGTGATGTTCTTCTTTATGCGTGAATCATGTATTAATTTGGAACTTATCTTGATGTATTGTCAAAGGTGTTGGTTCCAGTAATCTGTTTATAATAAATCATTTCTTAATTTGGTGTTCCTTACACAACAATATGATGTAAAGGAAAAAGTGTTAAATTTAGAATCAAAGGAGCTGGGAATAAATCCTGGCTTATCAGGTACCTGACCTTAGGCAAGTCCCTTAAATCCTCTGGGTTTCAGTATCCACATGTGTAAAGGAGGTGAATTGGATTAGATGATATCAGGGTTCCCTAGCAACCCTAAATCTGGGATCCCACAATCTTTTGGTAGATTTCTATCATTTAAAATGCCAAATGTTTGTTGAAGATGATCATAAGAGTTTGGGTTGCATCATCAGACAAGACTAAAGACTAGTTGAAAATAGTGTACCTGCTCCTTCCAGGTCCCTTGCCCTCAGTGTTCTATTACTTACTTAAAGGGCAGCATGCAAATGTAGATGACAAAACCCCAATAGTCATCTAGTCGAAGCTTGATTGTGAACATCTGACAAATGGTTATCTCAGCCTTTTCTTGGAGGCCTCTGGGGGTGCATCCACTTCCAATTTGGGCTAGCTCTCACTGTTAGGAAGTGTTTGCAAAAGCCTATGCAGATGAAGTCACCCATTTCAGAAAACACCTATTTTGCTTCTGCCTTGGTGACCACACTCCTAGGCCTTCCTAATGTTGTGCTTGGGAGAGAAACTTCCTACACTCCCATCGTGTTCATGGCAGGGAGCAACAGTCATGCACCTTGTGCAGCTCTTTCATTTTAGTGAGACTGAAGGAGCAGGGTAGTACAAATGCCATTTGTCCCTATTTTCTTTAGTTGCAGACAAAATGGATGCCCCTGGAAATCAAGCACCTGTCCTCAGGCCATGGACAGCCTCCATCACAGTCATGCAGTGGGTGGCGCTGTCTGCAGCAGCTCTCATGCCACCTGAAGCAAGAACCTCAGCAGTCATCTCTTCAAAACAGTATCTGAATTAGAATCCTAGGTACAACACCCCACTAAAAAGTCATATGTCATTGCTGGAAGACCTTTACTAAGAGGCAGCCCACTCCAGTCTGAGCCCTGTTTGTTAAAGTTCCTCCAACTCACACACCTGAGTTGAAGCTGACATTGACCACTTGGCTACTTCTACCCATTATTCCCAGGTCAGCACACTGTGACGAAGAAGAAGCCAAATCCGTCTTCCATATGACAGCCCCTTCCAATAATTGAAGACATTTATCATACCTCCCCTCCTTCCTCCACCCCCCCCCCCCACAAAGGATTACCTTCACTTTGATGAGGACCAAACCCTGGGGAATTCAGTATTCAGAGGTGAAGCTGATAGAGAACAGTGAATCCACAAAGATATCCTCAGCAATTACCCTCAAAAGAAAGGAGTGTTTCATTTTTATTTTCATATAACTCAATAGCAGCTGGGCATAGTTTGTTCAAACTTTCCAGAGAACTAAAGGAAATTCATCTTTGGGTTGAGACCAAATAGGAAAATAATCAAACCTCAAAGGGGAAATTTGCAGACATTTTCAGGCAAGTAAAACCAGACATTGCAAATGTAATTCCATTCATGTCTTTTCAAGAGAATCTTCAATGACAAACAGTGGTGTCTTTTCAACTGGCATGCAGATTTCAGTCTGGGTCTAAAGTAATGGGATTTCAGAGCCACAAGTAGAAGGTGGCTTGAAAACAATTTTATTCAACCACCTCATTTTAGATCATTGCTAAACCAAAAGTTTAGGTGACTTGTCCATGGTCCCATAGCTAGTAAGTGTAGGAGTCAGGATTGGAACCCTTGTCTCCTTGACCCCTTGCTACCCTGCTAGGATGCCTCAATGACCTGTTTGTAGCAGAAAGGAGACTCAGGCTGAACAGACATGTTGGACTGACCATTGGGATCAAATGAACCATCACTAATGGCCACAGTTGTAGCTTGGAGGTTGTTTTGATTCAATTAGTAACCAGTTCGTTATGCCTCCATGCAGCTAATTAATCTGCAGCTGACTTGGACCATATCTTCCCAAATCCCTAACCTTCTAATTATGTCTTGGATTCAAAGAATTTTCAAGAGCCTATTGTGAATGAAAAAGCAATCCTAACTGACATTTCTATAGTCTGCAAGATATTTGATAGCTGTTACAACAACCCTGAAGGGCTGGCTATCTCCGTGTTTTCTTCCTGTTTTATAGATGTGGAAAGACTTGCCCATACTTACATAGTTAGTATATTTCAGGAGTGGCATTTGAATCCAGGTCCTGCCTGAATGTAACCCTTTTCTCAGACATTCACAAGACATCCAGGGTCAGTGGGATTCTCCTTAGTGGATTTCTCACTTTGCTGAATCGTTGTTACCATGTAGATGATCTGGAAACTTCCAGCCTAGTAGGTTGCCACCTTGTCCCTTGACAAATACACAGTTCACAATGCTCAAAGAGCTTTTCACACCAGTAAAAACAGACAGGACTTATACCAGAGCCCCAGGCCATGGAGAGCTTCCATTACAGTCATGCACTAGGTGGTGCTCTGTGTGGTAGCTCTCAGTATCTTCCAGCAGACACCATCCATCCATGGCTCTTCCCTCTCTTGGTTCTTTGGCCATCCTTCCTTCAAAAGACATGACTCTTACCAATCCATAGTTATTAGCAGGAACACTGGCTTTGGAGTAAGAGGGTTTGTTTCATGTCCTGCCTCCATTACTTGCTACTTCTGTGACCTCAAGTGACTTAGCTTCTTTAGACCTCTGTATCATCATTGGGGGTTGGACTCCATGGCTCCTGAAGGTCCTTCCAGCTCTAGGTCAAAGACATTAAGAGCTAGAACTACAGTACAGGATTCTGAATTGCAAGTTCAGGGTCATATCCCACCTCCAATTACCCCTTGGGTTTTACTGTATTGATTTCTACCTCTACAACTTACTTGAAAGATAAATTGGCACACTGAACCAATCTGGCCTTGGTGCCTTTGCCTGCCTTCCATGGTTGCAATTCATACCGACCACTAGGAAAAGAAAGCCACAGAGAGGAAGCGATAAGCAGGGAATGCTCCTACATATATAAAATGGAGCTTGGGGCATGGGAGTTCAGCTGAGTTGGAAATGTCTTAAAAAAAACTCTCTCTCTATCTCTCTGCTGGTGCTTCCACTGCTACCTTAATCATTGGGATAAAAGACATTCAAATGCACACAGATGGCCGTTACCTTACAGGAAGACAGTATCATTCCTAGGCCATACTTTCTTTGAAAGGTTGCTTTCCAAAGCTAGTATAGCCTCATTAACCTGAACACTTCTCTGGGCCACACCACTCTTGGGGGAGTCACAGATCTGAAGGATGAGAAATATCAAAGGCAAGGAAAAGAATTGGTGCCAGCTGGAGATGGTTGAGCCTGTCAATCAGGAGCTGGCCAGAATCACATTAATTTAAAACCAAGCAGGGCTGTTCCATGTCCAAATGGCCATTGTCAGGACAAAAGAAAGGGCCTGGTCGGCCTAATTTCCATTCTTTCCAAAGGCCCGTGAGACTCTCCCAACCTCTAGCATGTAAGAATCAGAGGACAAAGAGGGAGACCTGGCCTAGGACCCAGGATTTCCTTGTTTGCTCGTTTATTTGTCAGAAAGCTGTAGACTTGGAGACAGGAGATACGTACTTGAGTCCCACTGGTTCCTGACAACCAATAAAGTTCTGAGTTTCTTTGGACCTTTCTTTCCTCATTTGGAAAAGGAGTTTGCTTAGCTCTATGGGTGTGTTACAAGGCAAAGAGGGGATTAAATGCATAGTAAGAGATACAAGAAATTAAAAAGAAAAAAAATCATTAATAAGATATTGAAAACCAACAGAACCCCCCTCCCGATTCAGAAGGAAACACAGATGGGGAAATTTTGGGCTCTCTCTCTCCCAACAGAAACTCCCATTTTCATACAGATTTTCACACAGTCTCCTATAATATTTCTTCTGCTTTGTGTCCTAGAGGGTTTGTGTTTCTTGGCCATTGCTAAGCTCACAGTAACAAAGAGAAAGGGGTCCATTGTCAATGAGAAAGAAATCACAACTGCCATTTCTCTCGTGCTTTTGCCGGTTAGAGGAGATTTGGTCACAGTCACATGCGAGAGCCAAGCCCCGCCAGAGCCAGCCGGGAGCCTCCACATGGATCCCTATCCTTGATTAAGAGAGGAAAATGAGGGCTCAGGAGAGGCCGGCTAAAAGGCTGGCCCATGACCACGTAACTAATATGTCTCTGATGTGGGATTTGGACTCAATGTTTCAGAATCCAGCCCAATAGCCCACCCACACTTGTGTGTGTGTGTATGTGTGTGAGTATGAGTGTGTGAGAGTGAGTGTGTGAGTGTGAGAGAGAGTATGTGTGTCAGTATGTGTGTGTGAGTGTGTATGTGAGTGTTGTGTGTGTGTGTGAGTATGTGTCAGTATGTGTGTGTGTGAATGTGAGTGTGTGTGTGTGAGTGTTGTGTGTGTGAGAGTGTGAGAGTGTGTATGTGTGTGAGTATGAGTGTGTGAGAGTGTGTATGTGTGTGTGTGTGTCAGTATGTATGTGTGAGTGTGAGTGTGTGTGAGTGTTGTGTGTGTGAGTGAGTGTGTGTGTGTCAGTATGTATGTGTGAGTGTATGTGTGAGTGTTGTGTGTGTGAGAGTGAGTGTGTGTCAGTATGTGTGAGAGAGTATGTGTGAGTGTGAGTGTGTATGTGTGTGTGTGAGAGTGAGAGTGTGTCAGTATGTGTGAGTGAGTGTGTGTGTGACAGAGAGAGAGAGAGAGAGAGAGAGAGAGAGAGAGAGAGTGTGTGTGTGAGAGTGTGTGTGTGTGTGTGTGTGTGTGTGTGTGTGTGTGTAAGTATGGAGGACCTGGGACAGAGCTTGAGAATCCCCAATAACCCAGGGCACAGTGGTCTAGATTGAGAATGCACGTGCTCATCCCAAGTATAGGAAGCTCAGGAACAAACTGAAGAAAACCTAACAAGACAATGAGGGCATGAGAAAGCCTTCTGTGGGGTGAGGTGACTGGGGCTTTGCCTCCGAGTGCTAAGACATCAGTGCCCGCTGACAGCAAAAAATGAGGCTCTGAAAATTTTTAGCAAAAGGGAACTAGCAGCTAGGCCACCTTTGCCCCTTCCTCCCTCCCCAGTGCCCAGGGCACCCCTCCTTGAGCTCACCCAGGTGACTTCCTGAAAGTGACCTCATGGTATCTCAAGGTCACTATCCTCATCCTCCCATTTACCGTTTGATCAGACTGACCAGCTTCCAAAATGACTAGGTATATTTTGGGAGAAAAAAAAAAAAACAGGAGTCCCAGAGATGCAGCATGACAAGCATCAGTTATGCTGCTTAAGGAGTCAGATCCAGGATGATAGTCAATTCGAGGTCAAAAGGTTAGGATTTGGACCCTAGACAAGAAAAGACCTTGATCTTCCAGAAGTCAGCACTAGGGCCAAAGGGAAGAAAAGCCCAGAGTGGAATGAGAAGTAATTATCCAGAATTCATTTCAATTGAATTCATTTATTAAGTGCTTACTCCATCCATTTGACCCAAATTTTTCTTCCAGCACAGCAAAGCTCAAGACCAAGGTAGGTCCCAAAAGATGAGCTCATCAGTGTCTTAATATTGGACTGAGAGGACGAAAGTGAAGCCAGATTTGTTATCTACAGAAACACTTCTATTTCTTCCCAACATTCTACCCCACTGTGGTTGAGCTTTGCTGTGTATTGGACCTGACTGTTTATGTTGGGATGTAATGAATGCCACTAGAAAGGGATCCATCTGGAGAAAAAGGAAAGGTGGGAGAAAGATTAGGAAATATTTTGAACTTGCTAATTACAGCACAAAGATTTCCCATCTGTCAGTCTGTGAAAGACAGAGGTTTCTGATTTTTCCCTCTAGCCATAGGTAATATCTTTCTTGGTATTCAGTAGGTGCTATATTTTTTTCTAGACTACAATAATACATTGTACAGTTTATAATGTTTCCTTAAATAATCTGCATTGATCAATAAGTCTAAGTTGAGTAATACACATCTGTAATTTCTGGTGGCAATGACTTGGTCCTGAGTAACCATTATAAACCCCTATATTTGTTTTTGCTTTAATTTTTAATTTATGAAATAAAACAAGCATTTCTATAACAGAACAATAAAACTATGATTACACATGAAACTACAAATCTGCTATGCACAATTTGCTATTCCTTTCAAATGTACAACAATATTATCATGTAAATTTCTTCTTCTTCTTCCTCCTCACCCCCATCCGTAGAGATGTCTACCATTAGTCACAAATATATGTGTATGTGTGTATGAATATATAATTGTATGTATATAATATATGTAAATATGAAATGTAAAATTGTTCTTATACGTACTCCTATTTATCAGTTCTTTCTCTGGACACAGATAGTGTCTTCTTTCATATGTCCTTTAACGTTAATTTGGGTATTTATAATAGTTGAGATAACTTATCTGCTCAAAGTCAATCTTAAAATGATATTGCTGTTACTGAATACAACGTTCCTAGGTTCTTCTCATATCACTGTTCATTATTTCATGAAAGTCTTTGCATGTTTTTCTAAGATCATTGAACTCATTATTTCAACCATTCCCCAATTCATTTTCCAGTTCACATTCAAAGTTTAACATTTCTCTTCTTCCTCGACCTCATCCCATTCTCCTCTTCCTTCACCATCCATGGAAGCTGGTGAGGGAAAGAGGAGCTAGGAGACCTGGAATATGATCCTGGTTCTACCACTTACCAACTGTGTAACCTTAGATAAGTCACTTCACTTTTCTAAGTTGTCAGCTTCCTCCTCTGTAAAATGAGTCTGAGTCTGGAACCAAATTTTAATGGATGCAAAAAAAATATTTTTGTAAACTCTAAAATGCAATAGAAAATATAATCGATGATTATCATGAAGTAAGAGATATCCAAGTGCTTTGTGATAATAAAACCCTGTGGAGATGAAAGTCCTCCATGAGTGCTTGGGGTCACAGTTTTGAGAGATGGGATGGACCTCTGCAACTATCTGATTCAAATCCTTGAGTTTTTGTATGAGGAAAAGAAGGACAAGGAAGTCTTTCACCAAGGTGCTACATGCAATATCCAGTAGAACCAATGTTTAAACTCATCTTCTGGCTCAGCCAGAAATTAAGTACCTAAGACAAAAATTTAGGAACAAAGATATTGATGAGAGGGATGGCAATTTGCAAAATTCCACATATTCCTATTCTAAGTAATCCGGATATGCAAATGAAAGCATTATTGATGTCACTCACTTTCTTCCTTTGCTGCCTTCTTGCCATCCTCTTACTCCTCCTTCATCAATAAGAATGGAGTGTCTGTGTATTCATCCTGAAGACAAAATCAACTACATAGAAAAGCATCTCTGATGTCTCCTGGAGTGCCCAAATAGCCATCAGCTAAAAGGAACATGATTTATAGATTAGTAAATATGTGTACAGTAGACTCTAGATTTTCCTTTAAATGTGGGAACTTCTGGATCTAAGTACAACAGCCCATTTCCTCATACAGCTGCAGTCACTACCCCCACTCACATCTGCAGGCTCAGACCCACCCATTTTCTCTAACTAGTTCCTGTCTTGGCAAAAGAAGGAGCCCTGGGTCCATCAGGTCCTTCTTGCTCCTCTATAGCTTGTATTTTAGAAATTTTCATTTCTTATCTGGATTTTGACTCCTCAACTCAATAGTTCTGAACTCCAGATCCCCTTCCCACTCTGATCTCTTTTGTCAACTTGATTTGCCAAGTCTTGGCTGACTCTGTGGGCTCTGAAGCCATCACTCTCCCTGCCTCCTAATTGATACCTAACAACATGTTGGTTTGTAGGATCATGGATTTTTGTAGTTCATCCTTCATTCTTGAAGGTTTCTATTCTGATCAGAGACTTTGAGGGTCTTCCCATCCAAAATGAACATTTTTGTGATGTGAATTAGGCCATCTTTTGTTTCAGTTCTTACCCAGCCTTCAGGCATTGAATGGGTGTTGCCTCAGCCATAGATTTAGTGCTAAAGCTTACACCCATAGATCAAAGCTGGAAAGTACCTTAGAAGTCATTAAATCAAAGCTTCTATTTTGACAGATGAGCAAATTGAAACCTAGCCTTTCCTAAGGTCACAGAGATAGTAAGGAGCAGAGGCAGAATCTGAACCCACATCCTCTAAGTTTAAATCTGGTCTTTTTTTTTTTCTCACCCGCATATAGCATATTTACAATCCACTTCCTTTATCACACCTCGGCTTCTCACACCTAGATTCTTCTGAGCCTCTGGAGAGCCAGAGGAGGTGTTTTCCAATTCTTGCCTTGGTCACTCTGCTTGATGTCTCCTGTCCTGCTGGAATCTGCTTTGGAGGGACAGTCTGCTTTCCCCTTCTGCTCATGTGTTCTGCTCATTTCCTTGGTTGACATTTTTGTCCTCAGTTTACCCCTATTCCCACTTTAAGTCTACCTTTCTTTGGAACTTAAGTGAAAGACCCCAAGAACATGTATAAATCAGTCAGACATATTGATTTTACTTGGAGCTTTACTTGGATAACTTTCCTTAGGCTGTACCTTTACTTTCATCTGAGAGGTGATATCCATTCCCAGTGTAAATGTGGCACTGAGAATCCTTGGGTGAGGGAAGCAGAAAGAGCAGCTGGTTGGGATTCCCATTCTTTCTGAGCTAGAGTCACCCACAATGAAGTTTCAGTACAGAGAATATGCAAGTAGAAATGCTTGTTGGGTTGTCTCCTATTATGAATTCTTTGTGCCATTCTTCTCCTGCATCACTGAAGACTCTACATTTATTTATAGGATCATCCATTTGCAAATGGAAGAGACCGTAGATACCATCCAATGCACCCTCACCATTTTACAAGTGAGGGAATCAAGTCTCACAGTGGGTAAGTGATTGGTCCATGGTCACACAGAGTTCTTCTTCTAGATTGTGGTATCTCTCTACTGGTAACATTCCTCAACCCTTGTTATGCTTTCCTTTACTTCTCTTCTCTCCATGTTGATAATCGCAATTCCTTTGAGTCTCAGACTATAAACTCTGGGAGGGAGACCCTTTTCAAGGGAATTCAATAACTTTAAACACACACACAATCCCCATCACAGAGTAAATTGAAAAGGGAAATGACAAACTCCTTTGGGATTCTGTAATGATTTAAACATTCCTCTGGGACATCTGAAGTTCGAATGAAAAGGGGGAAAAGTTGCTAACAGAGCAAGAATGTGAGTAATAAACAACGACCATCCAGATCCCTATTAGCTGGATTTGGCAGAGAACAGATGTTGGCAGTCGGCACCCCAGCCATCTTCCTTTCTGCCATCCGCCAGGCTCTTGTTTTGGTTTTCTCACTCACTGCCTTTCTTGCAATTATGCTATTCTGGATGAAGACAGATAAAAGGATGGATGAATGAGAGAGAGAGACAGAATCATAGATAACACAGCAGAGATGGGACAACAATACAGGGACAGAAAGAGAGGGAGAGATCTTAATTTCTCCTTTTCTAGTGGTTTTTAACCTATTGGCTACAAACATTTCCAAGTTTCCTTAATCTTAGAAAAGGCCTCCAACTTTATGTCCCCTGAAGGTATCACCCTTTACCTCTCTTCTTTTTTAGGGCAAAACTGCTAGAAAAAAGCCATCTACTCATTGTTCCTACTTTCTCTCTTCTTATTGACTTCTCAAATCTTTGCAATCAAGTTCCCAGAATTCCATACCACTCAATTTCTTCAGTGCTCTCTTTATTGCCAGAATCAATGGTCATTTATCGGTTCCTTTCCTTCTGGATTTCTCTTCAGCCTTTAAAACTGATGACCACCCTCTCCTCCCACATATTCTCTTCTCTGAGTTTTTGTGAAACTTCTCTTTACAGAGTCTTCCCCTGAATGTCTCACAACTACATTTTAGCCTTCTTTTACTTGTGCCATTGCATGAGTGTCTCCCAAGGCTCTAACCTCAATATTCTTTCTCTCTGCTGTCTCTGTCTGTCTCTCTCTCTCATCTGTCTGTTGATTTGCCTCTCTGTCTTTTGCCTGTCTGTCTCTATTTGTCTGTTTCTCAGTCTCTGTCTGTCTGTCTCTCTCATCAGGTGACATCAGACCTAGACATCAGTCTAGCATTACTCTCTCTCTGTCTCTCTCTGTCTCTGTCTCTCCCCTCTCTCCCTCTCTCTCTCTCTCTTTCTCTCCCTCTCTGTCTCTCTCCCTCCCTGTCTGTCTCTCTCTCTCTGTCTCTGTCTCTCTGTCTCTGTCTGTCTGTCTGTCTCTCTCCCTCTCTCTCTCCCTCTCTCTCCCTCTCCCCTCAGCTTCAGATCCACATCATCAACTGCTTCTTTGGGATTTTGGATTTCATGTCCCAGGCATACCAACCTCAGTATCTTCCCTCTCAAACTCCCTACTATTCAAAGCTTTCTAGTTCTGTTGAATACAGAATCATCTTCCCCTCCTTTAGGTTCGACACCTCAGAATCATCCTCATCACCTTCCTCCCCATCCCTTTCACATGTAACTCATAGCCAAACCTTGTTGATTCCCCACATCTCCATCATCATCTCCTTATCTTCACCTACATGACCACAGCCCCAAATCAGTTCCTCATCACCTTTTACTTGAATTATTTCAATAATCTCCCAATTAAACTCTCTGACTCCATTCTCTATTTTCTCTCTATCTTCCTCATAACCTGAGTGAAGCTGATCTTCTCCAAGTGCTGTCCTGACCCTAATGCTCCATCCCCTGCCACAGAGTAAGCACTTAATGGCATGCTTGTTGAGTGATAGATGTGAGATGGCTAAGTAGAGATGTACAGACAGACATGCATCAGCCAAGGCTGGTGTCTGGATGTTGGCTTCACCAGGGGAATAATGGTGGCGTCCATGTTCTTGGGAGCATGCCATGCTTTGTGAGTTCACAGTTCGGGCCCTCCCTGGAGGCCATATCCAGGGTGTTTGCAGGAATCTGATCTGGATGCCTTCTCCAGCATTGCTAGCCTTTGTCATGAATCAAGTGAAGATCCCACTGGGCTGTGCTTGAGGACACAAGGTGTGGGTTATGGGGAGCCCAGGAGCCCCTTTTGGACAACAGCCTGAGGAGTTCTAATTTTGTATTTTAATTTCAGTAATAACTACCCCCTCCTGTCACTCCTCTGGCCCTCCCCCCCCCACCCCAGGAATGACACAAAGAGCCTGCAGGCAACTTCCAACAGCTTTTTAAAGTGGTTTTCTCTCCCTCCCTGGGGGCCTTGGTTTTGGAAAGCAGATTGTGTTTAGATGATGCATTTGCCAGATGAGTGGGACAATGCCCCTCCCCCCTCATCCTTTCCCCATTCCTCACTTCTCCAAAGGAGAGAGAGGGGGTTCTCATCAAAGGCAAACAGAAATTTAAAGGGAAAAAAAGCTTCAACTGGTGGTATACAAAAATGTGTTCATTTTATTTCTGAGAGGCATCTTGCCGCCTGACTCATCAATGGGTGGACCCAACCAGAGGCCTGTTGACCTAGAAAACATTTGAGTTCCCCGTAGTGTGAAATTTCAATTTCTACATCAGAGCTTTGCCTGTCATTCCCTCTTCTTCCCACCCCCAATTCTTCATGTGAGAACAATGCTGATGCTTTCCAGGTCAGCATTTCAGGAGGAAAGAAGGAGGAGAGTGGGAGAAAGAGGAATCATTTCCCTCAGGCTCGCTTCCGAATTTGCAAAAGGGCCTTGGTAAACATGTGCTTCTCCCCACATCCTCAGCTTCCCAAAAGCCCAGTGCTCATGTCACAGATGAGATTTTTGACCCATGTTCAAGCCATTGGGGTTCATCCAAATCTATAATCCACTGGACTTCATTCAATTCTCTAAATAACAGGATAGAAGAGAGGGTGAGGCCCTCAGAGAGAAGCTTCATGTCCGAACATTGGGGCACATCTTTCTCCCCGCCTCTAGATCAAGTAGGGAACACATTTTAATGGTTAGCTCAGGGTTATGTTGCCAGCATGACCAATTCTTTCAGATAGTCTTGGACAAATTGTTTAATCTCTCTATGGTTTAGCTGTAAAATCAGGACGGATATGTTGGATCCCTATCTACCTCAAATCATATGCCATGTTTAGGAGCTAAAAAGACCTGTCTAGGTAAAGGAGGGAAAAATACAAAACAATCCTCTTTTTAAAAATGTTTACAAGACAGTATATTTATATTACTGATCGCTGGATTGAAATGTGAAATTCTGTTCCCTTCTCTCAGCACTCAACTGATTTGGAAATGTATTACTGTAGTGCCACTGAGTCAGAAGAATTTAGAAAAATCGGTTCTCTCCTTTTACAAGTGAGGAAACTGAGTAGCAGAAATATGGAACAAATTTCCAAAGTTTCCACAAGTAGTAAGTGGGTGAGCCAAGATTCAAACTTGTGGGAAAATTGGGAAACTGATGCACTGTTGGTGAAGTTGTGTACTGATTCACCCATTCTGGAGAGTAATTTGGAGCTATTCCAAAGGACAGTGAAACTTTGCATACCCTTTGATTCAGCAATACCACTACAAGGTCTGTATCACAAAGATGTATGTATAAAAGGGAAAAGGACCTACCTGCAGAAAAAATATTTGTAGCAGCTCTTTTTGTGGTGGCTAGTAACTGAAAACCAAGGGAATGTCTGTCAATTGGAGAATGGCTTTAAAGACCATGGTATATGAATGTGATGGAATGTTACTGTCCTATAGGAAATGATGAGGAGGTGAATTTCAGAAAAAAAAAAAAAGAAAGAAACAAAGTTGGAAAGACTTACATGAACTGATGTGAACTGAAATGAGCAGACCCCGGAGAACATTGTACACAGTAACAGCTACATTGTGTGATGATCAACCATAAATGACTTTGCTATTCTCAGCAGTACAATGATCCAAGACAGGTACGAAGGACTCATGGAAGAAAATGCTATCCATATCCAGAGAAAGACCTGATGAAATCTGAATTCAGATGGAAGCATACTATTTTCACTTTATTTTTTTTTTCATGTTTCTTTCCTTTTGGCCTGTTTCTTCCATCACAACATGACTAATGTAGAAATATGTTTTACATGTTGAACATACACATTATCTACATCAAATTGCTTAACATATTAGGGAGAGGGTTATGAAGATAATTTGGAACTCAAAATTAAAAAAAAATGTTTAAATTGTCTTTACAGGGGCAGAGCTAAGATGGCAGAGAGTAAGCAGTGACTTCTCCAAGCTCCCCAAGAATTTCGTCCTTGGGAACTAAAAAGTAAATTTGAGCGGATTTAAGAGTGACAGAACCCATTGGGAGACAGAGAGTGACAGATTCCCAGCCCAGAGAAGTGCCTAATCAGGTCGGGGCAGGGAGAACGGAGCACACAGGAGTGGCACCAGCG